>PITA01001892.1:15365-178399 GCA_004023965.1 Spilogale gracilis | reverse complement strand
GAAAAATTCTATGATGTTCCTAATAGAGTCTATTTCTACACTTGAAAATGTCATTATTACCCATCCATCAACCCTAGTGAAGTTATGAAACTTCATTTCACTAGAGGCCTTGACATTACATTGCTCACTGTTTGTTCTGCTTGTCAGCACTTTATGTCACTAATGGACAGGCAGTTGAATCCAAAATCTCAATTTTTTTCTTAATGGAGATTTTTTTTTTCCCATTCAATCATCTGCTCATGTGCTTCATAATATGCCTGAGGGTACAGAGCCAAATCTAGGTAATAAGGTCTGTTGACCTTGACTGAAGAATGGTATTTGTTGATGGGGCTAATTTCTGTGCCCCTGATAATGCAATATTCTATTATATTTATATTTATGCAGTTAATAAAAATAGATGAATCTGGACATGTGCAATGCACTTGAATTTAACACACAGTAAATAATCATTTATGATTATTTAATAAATCATCATTACATTTATGTAATCAAAATTATTCCTTTATTTTGTGTAGAGAATTTAAATACCATGGAGGAAGAATCATTTTATTACTGCAAGTAAACGAATATTTAGAATAAGGAAAAAAATCTCTAAAATTCCTGCTGCAATAAAGACAAGTAATATTGTTCCTAAATAATTTTTTTAATATTTGAACTATTTTATGGTAAAGTAATATTTATATTATAACTTCAGAAATCAAGAGTGAATATGATTTATGCACACATGCTCATGAGGTGTTCCATTTTAGTATCTGAATATTATTTTGATTTTATGCAACTAAAAATCCATGTCCATTCAGAGTTCCTTTTAAGACAGATTCTCAAATACTTTCTTTTGTATTCTCAGGTAAGGGATTAAAGTATGTGACTCATATGCCAAAAACACAGTAGGAAATGGTAATAAAATGATGTATTAATTAACAGTGGTTAATATTAATGGTTTATATTTTTAAAACTCTATTTTAAAGAAAAAAATTTCTTCATCAGGACAATGGTCAGAGAAAAAGGATATGGATTACATACCTTACACTAATATAAATAATTTAATTTCAGATTATATTTTAATGCTTCTATTATATATGGGTCTATGAGAAAAGTGACCTGTTTCAAACAAAATAATCACTGGCATCACAACCTTGTCCCATCCAACACCTCCTGCTCCTGATTGGATACAGGAATTGGTGTCATCACCTATGCAACTTTTTAAGAAACACAAACCTGGATTATCTCTATTTTTTTAAATTAACATGTAAGATATTATTTGTTTCAAGGGTAGAGGTCTATGAATCATCAGTCTTACACAATCCATGGCTCTCACCATAGCACATACCCTTTCCAGTATCCATAACCCAGCCACCCTATCCCTCCCACCCTCCTCCCCTCCAGCAACCCTCAGTTTGTTTCCTGAGATTAAGAGACTCTTATGGTTTGTCTCCTTCCCGGGTCCCATCTTCTTTTTTTTTCCCCTCCCTTTGCCCATGACCCCCTATCCTGCCTCTCAAATTCTTCATATCAGTGAGATCATATGATAATTGTCTTTTTCTAATTGACTTACTTTACTTAGCATAATACCCTTTAGTTCCATTCACTTCACTGAAAATGGCAAGATTTCATTTTTGATGGCTGCATAGTATTCCATTATATATATATTATATATAATATATATATACACACCACATCTTCTTTATCCATTCATCTGTTGATGGACATCTAGGCTCTTTCCATAGTTTAGCTATTGCAAACATTGCTGCTATGAATATTGGATGCATGTGCCCCTTCGGATCACACATTTTTATCTTTAGGATAAATGCCCAGTAGTACATTTACCAGGTCTAGGGTAGTTCTATTTTCAACTTATTGAGGCACCTCCGTACTGTTTTCCAGTGTGGCTGCATCAGCTTGCATTCCCACCAACAGTATAGGAGGGTTCCCATTTCTCTGCATCCTCCCCAAAACCTGTTTCCCGACTTGTTAATTTTAGCCCTTTTGACTGGTGTGAGGTGGTATCTGACTGTGGTTTTGATTTGTAAATCCCTGATGCTTAGTGATGTTGAGCACTTTTTCAGGTGTCTGTTGGCCATTTGGATGTCTTCTTTGCAAAAATGTCCATTCGTGTCTTTTGCCCATTTCTTGATTGGAGTATTTGTTCTTTGGGTGTTGAGTTTGATAAGTTCTTTATTGATTTTTGGATGCTAGCCCTTTTTCGGATATGTCATTTGCAAATGTCTTCTTCCATTCTGTCAGTTGTCTTGGTTTTGTTCACTGTTTCCTTTGCTGTGCAAAAGCTTTTGATCTTGATGAAGTCCCAGGAGTTCATTTTTCCCCTTGCTTCCCTTGCCTTTGGCAATGTTTCTAGGAAGAAGTTGCTGCTTTTGAGGTCAAAGAGGTTGTTGCCTATGTTCTCCTCAAGGATTTTGATGGATTCCTATCTCATATTGAGGTCTTTCATTGATTTTGAGTCTATTTTTGTGTATGATGTAAGGAAACGGTTCAGTTTCATTGTGCTCCCTGTGGCTGTCCAATTTTCCCAAGACCATTTGTTGAAGAGACTGCCTTTTTTTCCATTGGACATTCTTTCCTGCTTTGTCAAAGATTAGTTGATCTATCTCTTTTTAAGACATCTTTTATTTTTGAATGTGGTTTCTTGGAGGAAAAAAGGAAATAGAAATGATGGTGAAGATGGTGGAGATATTGGTGGCAGATGGTGATGATAATGTTATTGAGCACTTTACAGACAAGTGCTTGAAATATCTTAATTCTCTTTATCTCACCAAAACTTTATAAAGGAAGAGGTATTAGTATTCACTTTTTTATAGATGACAACATTAAGATGTATAGAAATTAAGAAACCTATCCTCCTAAGAAATCTTATCATCAAGAAGCAAATATTCCCTTAACATAATTAACCATATCTTACACACCTTGTTGCCTTCAGTTGCCTAATTTATCGGTCTGAACCTTTCTCTTCTCTTTCCAAGGTCCTCCATAATTTGGCTTCATTTTATTTGTTTTATTTTTTTAATATTTATTTATTTTATTTTAGATAGCACAATGGAGAGGATTAAAGGGAGAGGAAGATAGAGAATCTCAAGCAGACTCCCTGCTGAACACTGAGCATGGAGCCCAAGGCAAGGTTTGATCTTACAACCCTGAGATCCTGACCTGAGCTAAAAACAAGAGTCAGACATGTAACCAACTGAGGCAAACAGGTGCCTGTTTTGGCTTCATTTTATATATTCAAATTTTTCTTACACAACTTTCCAGCATGCACCCTCTACAGATAAGTCCCTTCTTTTGCTTACTTATTAATTATAGAACACAGAGTGTGAGATATACAGTTCTTTAGCTTCGTAGCATACACAGACACACATATGCACAAAACAAACAAAAAAAATGAAAGTTGTGGTGTTAGAAGAAAGTATGTGTGGAAAAGTGGTGTTTCACTGGGTTCACTGGGTATATTACACTTTTCTCAGTGTGACAGAGTCATTGTGTGACACAGGCTATGACATGTAAGGTAGACCTGGGTCTTCCTGCCATATACACCGTGAATGCACACAGTCATTTACCCCAAGGCTTATACAGGGTGGCTTGGTTGGGAGAACTTCCAAAGATCCAGTTTTTATAAGAAGGACCTGCCATCTATAAAAGTTTATCTCCTAAAATTGCATCAGAGGGACTAGGACAGGCTTCCCTCTCTCTTATGGTAAGTTTTGCTAGTGGGTGGGTGAGAACTCTAGTCCTGTTTTACCATCTTTAGAAAAGTTCTAAAGTATTGAACCTCAAAGGGAACAGCTCTTGACCATACTCTTAGAAAGTCACCCTAGATAAATGTGCATACGAATACATGTGGAGTAAGAGGGATCTGCTTTATCTGCTACCCATAGTTAGTCCTGTGCTTTCCCCGAAAACAAGGAGTATCTTGATATGCTCAGTCCTCTAGAATACCCCTATGAAATTTTTTTTATATCTTAGAACTAAAAGGAGACATAAAGATATTTTCAAAATAGATAAGTTCCTCTTCTTTCAACATGCTATCTCTTTTGCTATAAAGAGGAAAATTTCAGGGATGCCTGGGTGGCTTAGTCAGTTAAGTGACTGGGTCTTTATTTCATCTCAGGTCATGATCTCAGGGTCCTTGGATGGAGTCCTTACCTCCCCCCAGAGCTCCCTGCTCAGCAGGGAATTTGCTTGAGGAATCTTTGTCTTTCTCCCTCTCTTTCTAACCTTCCCAAGTGCGTGTGTACATATACACACACTCTCAAATATATAAATAAATCTTTTAAAAAATGAGGTAAAATTCAAATTTTTAGTGGCCAGAAAGGTATTAAAATAATAGGTAATTCATAAAGATGTAATATTATTAAAGGATTGGATTAGAACAAGATGTGGTATTTCATTTGGGGTCAGTCACGTCTATTTACTCGGATCAAGATATCCACTTCACAGAGACTACCACTCAGGGATGGGCTAAGAGGCAACATTGTTTGTAAATATCATATTGTTTATCATCCTCAGAGTGGCACTCTTATAGAAACTTTAAATGTGAAATTAAAACTTTTAATACCAAAATAAGGGAGAAAGAAAAGTGAGGGGTTATGTTACACAATCTGGTGACTGTGAGCACAGAAGGAAGTGGGAAAGGGTCTTTCGAGAATTCTTGAGAGTGGAGTTGATACTATAATATAACTCTCAAGACTTTTCCCATTTCTTGGAAAGTTTCTTTAGTGTTATCAAATCCGGTGGTATCAGAGTCTGGATTGAATTTGTAGATCCTGGCTAAGGAAGGTATTTTGGCATATGGCACTGTTCCATCTCTTTAAATCTTTTAGCACTGTAGTGTGTAAGCTAGGGCACCTCCCAGTGGTGATCTTGAGGGTTTTCAGCAAAAAGCTATATATTCATTAGTTTAGTACATATTTTCTAACATTTCTGTGGCTCCCATGGGAAAGCAGAAATTTTATTATATATTTATAAAATTTGACTTTTTAAATGGCATTAAAAAGTATTCCAAGATTCATTGTCCATACCCCACACCCAGTGCTCCATGCAATAGGTGCCCTCAGTACCCACCTCCCAACCCCCTCCCTCCAAGTCCCTCAGTTTGTTTCTGTGTCCAAAGTCTCTCTTGTTTAGTTTCTCTCCCTGAATTACCCTACTTCCCATTTACTTTCCTTCTCCTCCTGTCTTCTATATTACCCCTTATGCACCACAAGTAAGTGAAACAATGTGGTACTTGACTTTCTCTACTTGGATTATTTCACTCAGCATAATCTCTTCCAATCCAGTCCATGTTGCTACAAAAGTTGGATATTTATCCTTTCTGATGGAGGCGTGGCATTAACATTTGATTCAAGGTTATTTTCAATAAAATAAATACAAATACATATTTGTAAATATTTCCTCCTTTATTATAATCCTTAAATTGGGGGTGCCTGGGTGGCTCAGTTAGTTGGACGACTGCCTTCAGTTTAGGTCATGATCCCAGAGTTGTGTGATTGAGTCCTGCATCAGGCTCCCAGCTCCACGGGGAGTCTGCTTCTCCCTCTGACCTTCTGCCCTCTCATGCTCTCTCTCCCTCTCAAATAAATAAATAAATAAATAACAAATAAATAATAAAATCTTAAAAAATTCTTAAATTGTGTAATAGTGAATTTATTACTATCCAGTTATGAGTTAATCAGACATTTCTATCATACTTCACTAAAAATAACCACCTTGATGATTTTGCTCTACAAATACTAAATCCAAGAATTTGATAATATTTTGGCTCGGGGTACCTCCTGATATTTATAATACATCTCTAGGTCAGGGGCCAGGGAGACCAGCTTCTCCCATTCTAGCATCTGTTACATTGCCAATGTGTATAAATATACACTAGGAAAGTGATAGCATCAGGAAATGAGTTAAAAAACAAATTAGATAAAAAGTGGAAAGAATGGTCTTCTGTATATTATGTAACTTTGAATCACAGTTGTATTTCTGTTTATAATAATAGCAATCTCATTTTCTTGGTCATGAGATGCCAGGAATGCCAAATATGACCATTGCCAATGGCATGGAGGTTCATGAGAGGTTATCTATGCAGAATTACACACTATCTTAGAATTACTATGCTTTGCTTAAAACTTTATTTTTTATTCTGAAAAGATACTGGATCTAGGCTGAGCTTGTAAATTAGACTGGCATAAGGGGAAAATGGACTCTGAGTGCCACTACAAGAATCTCTACCTGAAGGTTTATTAGGAAATCTTTGGAGAATGGAAAGCACAATGGAACAGAAAATGAATGCTTTTCATTCTGATAGTATACTGCTTCCTGAGAAGTGAAAGGCATTACTGCTGATAAACCAAACACCATCTGATGAAAATAAAAATAAGTACACCAAAATGTTTCTGAGTAGAAGAAACTAAGCAGTTCTGCCAAATTATTGATGGGAGAAAGATGGCAGGCAGTACAGTAAGAAATTCAGAGTAGACCAGCTTTCTGTATCTCTCAATTCCTGCCCTCAGTGGCCACTGCTGAAGGCCTGGGTAAAGAAGCTAAACCACAATCATCACATGTTCAGTAAGCCAACCAGGAAACAAGCCTGCTGGTGTTGAATAACAAAGTGAAATGCATTGCTCACAGGCATGAAACAGAATTGGTGGAGACAGGAATGCAGATGATATTTTTATAGTTGTAAGGGAACAACTGTTCTATAACCTTCTTCTCACTTCACTTTCTGCACAAGACTATGAAGTTTTTTCTTGCTTAACATAGAGTATTTGGAAAAAAATAAATGAAATCTGCCAAATGAAGTTTGCCCAAATTGGATATAGTTGCAGAGTAGAAAGCCCTCAGAGGCCGGGGTTGGATCCCAGATGTACTTTCACTTACTGTGGAAACTGGAACAAATAATGAGATCTCTCTAAGGCTCAATTTTCCTATTTAGAAAATAGAGTAATATTGAAATGGGTTATATGGGTTATATTTCATATAAATATGAAATGGGTTAAGTGCCATTTCTGGCAGATGCCTTAAACTTTCCTATAGTTTATGTCAACTGGACATTGCATACCCAACTTCTCTAAATAATAAGAGGGCATTTGAACATCCTTTGACCTAGTTTTGGGACTTCTTAGTAATCATTTTCATGACATGAATTTATACTTCACTGATTTCTTTATTTACTGCAAACCCAAAAAGAGATTCATTTGACTACTTTTACATGGACTTTTTCCTCCTTAACCAATCAGCTATAATTCTGTGCTGTGGTCAGAATTGAAAGATGATACTGCCTTTTTTTTTTTTTTAAGTTTTATTTATTTATTTGACAGAGAGAGATCACAAGTAGGCAGAGGAGCAGGCAGAGAGAGAGGAGGAAGCAGGCTCCCTGATGAGCAAAGAGCCTGATGCAGGACTCAATCCCAGGACCCTGAGATCATAACCTGAGCTGAAGGCAGAGACTTTAACCTACTGAGCCACCCAGGTGCCCAATGATACTGCTTTTGATATTGGAGAAGCTATTTGTAAAACATTTTTAAAATATGTATTTAAGAAAGAGTTGTTTAGAGTTGGAATCCTAAGTCCTTGTTCATATTTTGACCTCACAGCAAGCAAGATATATAAATATTTTTCTATCATTAGCTTTGGGTGAAAATACTAATTTCAGCAGAAAGTATTTTAGTCAATTTTTAAACTCTAATGATTGGTCAACATTGGTGTTAAGGTAATAAGTTTGAAGTGTTAAATGAGTGAGCACAATTCACTGAAATAAACTTTTCAATTTTGCTCTTTTCACAGAATCATGCTATTTCTTGTTAATATTTTACTCTCTTTTAGTTATTGGAAACTCGTTTGATGATGATTTCATATTACTACTAAGTATTAGAGTTAAGTTGAGCATTTTATGATTAATAGGTTCATCCTTGCTTTCCCCTACCCAGGGGAACACCATTGGCTTGTCACCTTCCTATTTTTACAAATACATCTTCAGTCCACCCAAAAATGAAAGCCAATAGCTGTTAAAGACATTGTAGTTAACTTTTACTCATAGAGAGTTATAAACAAAGAGGATGCCAGATCTTTTTGTTGTATTTGATTTTTTTTCAGGAATGAATGCTATTTAATATATGCATTTAACATACTATTTAATTATAAAAGTATGGGCAACCATTAGGGTTAACTTTTTGTTCTAATAGAAAATAAAATATTTTAAATGAATTCACTTAAAAGCTTTCAATAGCTTTAGCTAAAATTTTGGTGTAAAATTTTACTCAAGTTTAATGCTCTTTTATTAGAGAAAAGAAAAAAACTATATTTTATGCATTACTCAATTAAACCAATGAAGTATTTCCATTGTTCATCTATTTAAATTGAAAAACTATCAAGTATGAATAATTATTCAATTTTTCTGCTCTACCAGTCTTTTGAGTATCATTTTTATTATTCTTTTAATGGTTGCCCTAGAGATTACAATATGCAGCCTTTACTTATTATAGTATACCTTAAATTACTTTTTTAACTACCTCCACAAAATGTAATCCCCTTAGAAGATTAAGTACATTTTGCCTTTCCCATCTTTGTGCTTTTGTCATATATTTTATTTCATGTATAAACTCCTCAGACATAATTATTGTTGTTTTAAGCATCAATATTCTTTTTTTTTTTTCACTTGTATCATTACCTTTCTTACTGCTCTCACTTCTTTAGTGACTTCTAGCTTCCATTTAGTATCATTTTCCTTCAATGTGTAGAACAAGCTTTGGTATTCTTTGTATTGCAAGTCTGTTGGCAATGAATTCTAGAAGATGGTGTGTGTCTAAATATGTCCTTATTTTTACATCAATTCTGAAGAATATTTGCCAAGTATAGGATTCTAGATGAGATGAATGGCTGTGTTTCCTGAAACATTGTAAAGATACTGTTTCTTGTCTTTTGTTTTTTGTAGTGTTCATTGGAAGATCAGTGATCAATTTACTCTTGTTCCTTTGAAGATAATGTGTTGTTGTTTGTTTGTTTGTTTTCTTAATCTTCTGGCTTATCTCCAATGCCTTTTTCCCCCCAGAAGTTTAATATTATTTGGCAAGATATAGTTAACCTTTATGTTTCCTGCTAAGAGTTCATAGTTTAAGTCAGTGAATTGACTCATCTCTTTGATATAACAAGATTGTCAACTCTTATCTTGTCAGATACTGTTTTTACCCATTCTCTCATCCTCGTTTCATGGGATTAGAGCCTCATTATTTTAGAATTATTAACTGTGTTCCACATATTTATTTTATTATATTCATTCTCTTCTCTTTCTATACCTTAGCTTTGATATTTTCTTTAAAATTTGTTTCCTGTTCCCTAATCCTCTCTTTTACTGTGTTCAGTTTGTTATCAAGTTCATCTAAAGTGTTATTAATTTCAGATATTTTATTTTTCAGTTTTAGGGCTTTGATGTTTTTTTCTATAAAGCTAAATTTACCATTAAGTTTTTCTATCTTTACATCTAGTTAATTTTCCCCTCCATTTTCCCAAATATATTAATCATGGTTAACATTCCTGTCAACTGCAATATCTATTTCCAATACCTGTCTAATTTCATTTTAGTTTGTGGTCATGTGTTACCTGATATTTAACATGTCTCTCATAGTCAATACTCAGTATTGGATATTGTTGATAAAAACAAAAAAGTTTTTGATAATGGTTAGTTTTTCTTTTGGCTGGCAGATAAGGTACTGATGGAATCACCTGATCCTGTTAAAGGTTGGTTTTAGGCTTTATTAGAACTGGTTTGCTTCAGTTTTGCCCTTATTCCATGTCCCTTACTCTGGGTTCTGGTTTTTACTTCTAGTCTTTATCCCTAATGCTTAAGCTTCTGAAATTTAAACTGAAACTTGAGGTATTTACCAAGGTCATACAATCTTGTTGGAATTCAAATTCCAGAATTTCTGCTCAATATGCAAAGGTGCCATTAGGAAAAAGCCTGTGCTTTTTTTCTATGAAAAAAAAGTGCAGCTTATCTGGTCCTTCCTGTGTAGAAATTGTCCAGTGTCATATATATCTCTCCCCCTTTGCAGTGTTTGAAGTATTAGTCTGATATAAGCTACATTGTAATAGATGGGGCAAAAATCATTATTCAAGTATGAATAATATATGTACTCATAAATAATTATTTTCCATACATTTTATACATTTTCCAATAGTGTGTTCATAAATATTTTGCTCTTATAGAACTGAATTAAATGCATTTGTGCTGCTCTCTTACAAACTCTGGAATCTACAGGAATTTAGGCTTAATTTCATATTTTAAAGGTGATAAGACTGTGTTTAGATTTGTTTATTTAAGGTTTAAAGACCAATATAAATAAAGTTGAGGAAGTCATAAACAAAATTGTGTTCTTAGTGTCACATAATTACTTACCCTTTTGAACTGGCACAAAATGAAGTATAGTTCTACCTTAGAACTCTAAAAAAACAAAAATCAATAGTTCCTGCTCTAAGACAACTCTTCACCTAGTCCATGAAACATACCAGCTGAGGAATGAATTCACCTTTGTGATAGATTGTTCTGGCCTTATTATTTGTAAATTAGATTGTACATGGTATATCCCTTTCTAAATTACTTGTAAAATATTTGTTTATTGAAGAGATTTAAAGTACAAAGAAAGTGCCCTCACCCAGGATTGTAGATGGTGTAATTTTTTATTCCCCAATGGATTTTATGTATTATTGGAATTTATTAGCATAGAAAGCATCATGGGTCATTGAAATGTTGATTTTTAATTTAAAAAATTTAGCTCCAAAACCAAATTATTTTTGCTCAAATATTTGTTCTGAATTTCTCCCTTCTTATTATCCTATCTCATAATTTTTATACACATGACAAGCAATGCAGTAAAATAGGAAAAATATTTTTTTTAGATATTTTACTTATTTACTTGACACAGAGAGAAGAGCACAAGCAGGGGAAGTGGCAGGCAGAGGGAGGGGGAGAAGCAGGCTCCCTGCAGAGGAGAGCCCAGGACCCCAGGATCATGACCTGTGCAGAAGAGAGTAGCTTAACTGACTGAGCCACCCAGGCACCTAGGAAAATGATTTAAATTATAATCAGGAATGCCTGGTGGTTCAATTGATTGAGCATATGCATTAGGCTTAGGTCATGCTCTCTGGGATCAAGCCCCTCCTCAGGTTCCCTGGTCAGTGGGGAGTCCACTTATCTTTCTCCTTCTGCACCTCCCCTCTACACATGCTCTCTTTCTCTCAAATAAATAAAAACTTTAAATTATAATCAAATCATATGTGTAGTTATATAGGTACATATAAAATATGTATGTATATCTATATTTTCACGCATAAATAGACACAGACATATGGATGTTGATGTTTCTATCAATACATAACTTCAATATGATCTTATTCATCTGTTTGGAAGTTCAAGAGGAGTTTTTACTTTCCTGATACATTTCTCTTTTTATGTTAATACCTGCATATGTTCCCATATCGCCTTTTTTGACAAATTTCTTCTCTTTAACATGGAGCCAGGATCCATGGAAAATAACCAAGTACTCAGTATGGTACTTAGAGTAGTTAATCCTGTGGTCCTAGTTACCGACCTCTCACCATTTTAACCAGAACAGAGGTGAGATATCTCAAATGCAGATAATGTAGATAATGGCTCAATCAGTCACTATAGCTGGTTGCTCTGAACAGATCCACTGTGTGATGTGTTATCAAGGCTGGAGTGAGTTTCTTAACTTTCTGCTTTATGATGACATCCATGACCATTATCTTTAGGGTACAGAATGGAACTATGGGAAAGCATATGAAGATGAATGTATTAATAATTTTAATAATAAAGAAGCCAACTGTTATGCGTATGTAACTCACACTTTTATCTAAATGACAATGTATACATTATACATATATGACAGTTGGCATATTTATCTTTTCTCAAGTGAATTACTTTTGAAAATTATCCCATAGTCTTGATGAGGAAAATAGTCCCTAGAATCATATACAACTCTCATCGTCCTGTTTACTCAACCAGCCTTTGGCTTGAATTTGAAGGTCATAATACAGAAGTTTTTCCTTTATCAATAAATTAAACCTCACTTAATGAAATATATTATAGTACTTCTGCCAAATTGTCTCTTTGTTTGGATAATTGTGTTTATTTCTAAAACTGAGCCATCCATGATTGCATTCATTACTTGATGAATTCCAGAATGGTAGTTGAAGTATAGACATGAATACATTTCAAGGAGAAGGGCTCGGGTGGATACTGAAAAGGTAGATCTGATCTGTTCACCTAAAAAAAAAAATGTTATGATAGAACGTCTCATAATTTCAAACATCTTGCTGTTTTTTTAACAATGAATGATTCCACTAAACTACCTAATTACTTTATGATTGCATTAAAAGAATTTTTATTGTTATATTACCTATATTGTAGTTATTTGAAAATCTAAAACAGCATTCTAATGGGTAAACATGTAATAAGAATTAAGTATCAATTTGGGGGATTTTGCTTCTTAATGTAATGCTAATACCAATGGAATGTCTGGAGACACGAATTGTCCTTTGATAACAAAAAATATCAAAGAAATTTAGTTCTTTAATTGATACTGCTTATGAGGAATAATTCCTTCACTACCAAATTATTTAAATAAAAAGAGGTGGTAGAAATTTCTTCCTTATTTCTGTATGATCTCTATTAATTATAGTGGGCTTAAAAAATTGTGTAAACTTAACAGTCTCATAGTTGTCCATTTATTCTTATAAAACATTGGTTATTTTGTACCAAATCAATTGGTGTTTTATTTCTAATATATTTTAAAGTTCTTAAAAATTATTTTCTTATTAAGTTTTGCCTTAAAATAGTGTTATAAATGCTGAGAACATTGAATTTTATAAATTAATATTTACATAGTTTTTCTATTTTATGAAAGCATGTAAATATTAATTTAACTTAAAAATTAATTCCCACAGTTCTACTGAAATTAGTGAAATAATAAATAACAATATATAAGGATCATCATAAAAATGTGGTTTTTTTTACATGCTATTATTTATTTTTATGAAGAAACCTATTCAAAGCATATTCTAGGGGCACCTGGGTGGCTCGGTTGGTTAAGCAACTGCCTTCGGCTCAGGTCATGATCCTGGAGACCGGGGATCGAGTCCCACATCGGGCTCCCTGCTCAGCGGGAAGCCTGCTTCTCCCTCTCTCGCTCCCCCTGCTTGTGTTCCCTCTCCCGCTGTGTTTCTCTCTGTCAAATAAATAAATAAGTAAATCTTTTTTTTTTTAAAAAAGCATGTTCTATATGTCTTCAGATGCCTTCAAATAAATAAATAAATAAATAAGTTTTTCCCATATATTTTACTACTTTTTTTAATTGTAATGTAATTATTCATAGAGTCTTTTTTTTAAAGATTATATTCATTTATTTGTCAGAGAGAGAGCACACAAACAGGGAGAGTGGCAAGCAGAGGGAGAAGCAAGCTCCCTGCCAAGCAGGGGGTCTGATGTGGGGCTGGATCCCAGGACTCTGGAATCATGACCTGAATTGAAGGCAGACACTTACCTGACACTTACCCTGAGAGAGCCTTAACTGTTAGCTTTTTAACTAAAGTACAGAACCAAAACTTAAAGTAGTTTGTAGTAAGGGTGATACGAGGTGATTTTAGTCAATCTTGTTCTGTTGTCTACACATGAACCTTATCTAGGCATCACTTTCTAAACCAGACCATGGATGGTTGTCTGCAAATTTCCTTACCAACAAAAAAATGTCCAGACAAATATAAACTTTGTATTTTCAGTCCAGCTGGTAAGGATTCTTAAAGTCATCACTCTATTCTAACAAAGAGAAAAGAAAAGCTGAACAAAGTAAACAACCAACAGCTTTTCTGAGAGCAGAGAAGTAAGATTATGGGGCAAAAACTACTGTCCCTTAAACTGAAGAGACTTATAAGAAAATACAGAAAATTACAACTTAGTACCTGGCAGAAAGCCACAAGGAGAAACCACTGCAGGAACCAATAACAGGTTTCTTTTATCTAGTTCATTAGACCTGGCTATCAAGAGAAAATTACAAAGACTGAATACTAAAAGACAAAAATAGTTTGCAGAGTCAAAGCAAAGCAAACCTCAGATATGGCAGAGATGCTGGATCCACCAGACTGGAAATTTAAAACAACTGTGGTTGATATGTTAAGGGCTTAAATGGATAAAGTAAACAACATGCAAGAACAGATGGGTAATGCAAACAGGGAGACCTACATTCTAAAAAAGAATGAAAAAGAAATGCTAAAAATCAAAAACAGTGTAACAGAAATGAGAAGTACCTTTGATGGCCTCCTTACCTGATGAGACATGGCTCAAAGAAAGAGTCTCTAACTTGAGGATATCTCAATAAAAACTTCCAAAATGGCAAAGCAAAGAGAGAAAAGACTGAGGAAAATCCAGAACATGATATCCCAAAACTGTGGAAAACTACAAAATGTAATGTAAATACCAGGAGAGAAAGAGAAAGGAAAAAAAGCAGTATTTAAAGCAACAATGACTGAAAATTTTCCCAAATTAACAACACCAACCTAACGATCCAGTAAGTTCAGAGAACACTAAGCAGGATAAAAGTCAATAATAAATACACCTAGGGGCAGTAAGGTAGCTCAGTCCATTGAGAGTATGCCTTCCAATTGGGTCGTGATCCCACGGGTTCTGGGATTGAGCCCCACATCGGGCTTCTCCTTCTCCTCCCCGTTTGTACTCTCTCTCTCTAGCTCTCTGTCTCTCTCTTTCTCTCTCGCTCTCTCTCTCAAATAAATAAATACAATCTTTAAAAAAAGACTGACAGACTTTAACAAAATTATCTTAAAAAACAGAAGATACCTAGTCATCATATTCAAACTTCATAAAATCAAATATAAAGAAAAAATAGGACATAATGCTTCAGAATTCATGTAAATAAGAAGAAAGTGGGGTGAAATATTTAAAGTGGCAACAGAAAAAACTATTAAGCTAGAGTTCTGTACCCTATGAGAGTATCCTTCAAAACTGAATGAGAAATAGACTTTCTTTTTTTTAATTTAATTTTATTTATTTATTTGACAGAGAGAAACACAGCGAGAGAGGGAACACAAGCAGAGGGACTGAGAGAGGGAGAAGCAGGCTTCCCGCCGAGCAGGAAGTCTGATGTGGGGCTTGATCCCACATCTCCAGGATCATGACCTAAGCCGAAAGCAGTCACTTAAACAACTGAGCCATCCAGGCGCCCCAGAAATAGACTTTCTAAAACAAACATTGAGAGAATTTCTTGCCATTAGACCTGACTTTCATGAAATTTAAAAGCAATTCTTCAGAGAGAAGGAAAATAATGTAGGTCAGAAACAGATTTGCATAAAGAAAACAGCAGCATCAAAAAGGAATAAGTGAAGATAAAATAAGAAATTTACTTTTCTTATTCTTAATTGATCTAACAGCAACTGTAATAACAATGGCAAAAATTTACTGAGTCATATATGTTATTTTTACATATATATGCATATATATACAAATGCTTATGTATGCTTATGTATGTACACACAATATGTGATCTCATTTTTATTGGAAACCTAAGACAGGAGATAAATCCCAAACCTCTTAAGATTTCCCTGAGGTATGGACAGAGGTATGGAGAGAATAGGCTACACACACACACACATATGCACACATACACATATATATGCTTATCTGTTTATGTATATGTGTATCTTACATACATAAACATGCCTATTATAATAGGTATTTGTCAGTTTCTTACAAAACTAAATATATTCATACATATTCTCATCATATGATCCAGCATTCATATCTGTTGTTATTCACCCAGAGGAGTTGAAAAGTTATGTTCACATAAACCTTGCACCAGATGCTTATGGCAGCTTTATTCATAATTGCCAAAATTTGGAATCAACCAGGATGACCTTCAGGTGAGTGCTAAAATTTGGAAGCAACCAGGATGACCTTCACTATGGTGCACCTCGATGATGTATTATTATTTGGTACTAAAAAAAAATGAACTGTCAATCCATGAAAAGACTTGGAGGAAGCTTAAATGTGTATTATAAATGAAAGAAGCCAATCTGAAATTGCTACACATTATATGAGTCTAACTATATGACATTTTGGAAAAAGTGAAACTCTGGAGACTGTAAGAAGACCGGTAGTTATCAGGGTCAAGGAAAAGGGAGGGTGAATAACAGAGCATGGAGGAATTTTAAGCAATGAAAGTTTTCAGAATGATTCTGCATGACAGCATTGTTGGATATATGTCATTATACATTTGTTAAAAGTCAGAATATACAACATCAAGAGTGAATCCTAATATCAGCTATGGACTTTGGGTGATGATGATGTGTCAGTGTGGGTTCGTTGATTGTAACAGATGTTCAATTGTGGTACAAGATGTTGATAGTGGAGGAAGTTTGGGTGTGAGGGCTATGGGAATTATGTGCTTTCTGCTCAACTTCTCTGAAAAATAAAGCCTATTATTTTATTTAATATTTGTCAAGGAAATTTCCTTTACATTTACGATATTATGCAATTTATTCCAACAACCAAGGTTATATATTTCATGATCAAAATCTAGAGCCTACCACTGAAAATGACAAAGCCTCACAAAAAGCAACATCTGTCAAATGAATTGATACTTTCAAATGAAGGGAGAGGCTGTCATTTTACCCCTCTGTCTCTTAACAAAACTAAGACATAGTAAATAAACCATGTTATGAAGCTTTATAATGGATATGTGATATATTACCTTTCTATAGGTGCCCTACAGAACAACTGAATATGGGAAAATAAACTGTCTTTTTCTTTTAAAGGCTGATAATTCTGTGGTAAATAAAACTGAGGCCTTACAAACAGTGACAAGTGTTAAGTTTGAATTTTGTTTTTAATCTGGCTAAAGTATAAGAAAAAATTATAATTAACTTAAACCTTAATTTTTAGAGTTGAATTTGTACTTTTTTTAAAAATAAAATTTAAGAATTTTTAATCCATCTATATTCAAGTGACAATGGGAAATCAGTAGAAATTTATTAATAAAATGCAAATAATAAGAGCTCGGTATCCTGAATCACATATTTTGGCCACAGACCATGCCTGAGAAACACTTGAATTTTTTAATGATTATGAAACTCTCATAAATGGTATCTGTCATTTGGAACATATTAGGTTCAGTTAATGCTAAAGTATGGTGGCAAATAATTTTGGCACATTTAATATATTCAATTAAAATTTATTCAGTTTTCATTAAAGATTTGTTCATCTAAAATTTACCTCAAAATCAATATTCATGAGTATGTAATAATTTGTTTTTTCAGGCATTTGTATAAACTTTTTGACATAATGATTCTTAGTTTTCATTAATCAACCAAAATAATGTTGTTTTTTTGATGAAAATCAGACAGATTTAATGATAAACTGGTAGTTAAATATGAAATACACTAACAGAAACCAAAAGAAAAATTCTGATGCTTAATTTGTTGTAAGCATAATTACTTTTGTTCAAACAAATAATGAACAAAAGCAGAGGAATTGATGCATTGCCAAATCAGCTTTTCCCTAAGATGAAAATAATTTTTTACAAAAAGAAATTACATATTCTAGGCCGCTTAATTCTAGCTGTGATATTATCAGTTACCCATATGGAGTAGACCAGAAAGAAATGTGTTTCATCTTTGTTGTCATTGTTCCTAATTTGAAAGATAAAAGTTCACTAAAAACATACAAAGGCATATGTTTCTCTGGAAAAGCCCAGGCTGTGACTTTTCAATGCCAAACATTTGGATGAAAATGAATGATATAGGCAATTAACTAGTTGTTTCACCTATATGAACCCAAACTAATTGGTTGAATCAACTCATTGGTTTTATTTTTCTTGTATAAGTTAGGCTTGTGGTGAGAACAATTGGTAGAGGCTATAATGAAGGTACTTCTACACCCCCTGGCAATGACTAAATTTAAAAAGGAAGTCATAGATGTTTGTTTCTATAGCCAAGCTCCCCAGAAGTAGCGGGGTTTTTTTTGTTTTTGTTTTTGTTTTTTTGTTTTTTTGTTAAACCGTGCATAAATTTCCCTAGATAGAAATTTAGTGAAATCGTTCCCAATTCTTACATTTTATATTAACCATAAGGAACTCAAACACTGGAGCTAAAAGAGAAAAAATAAAAAAAGGAACAGGAATCTAGTGCTAAAATACAAAAAGCTGTTCATTTCCTCTCTAGTCTTTCCACTAATATTTTGACTTCTAAGCATAGTTGAAGATGGTCTTCAAATTCAAGCAGTATCACAAGTATGATGTAAGAGATGAGAGTTGTTGACTTAGTACATGGTTCGTACATACATGTCTGACATCAAGATACTCATATCTGAAATAAAAAAATACCTTTATAGGATAAAATTAGAAAGAATACTAATTAATGAGATTATTCACTTGTAAGAAGCTAACCGCAGAAGATGTATTGGAAGAGTTTTAAATAATACCAAGATTAAGTGATTTGGGAATCTTCCTGTAAAAGAATATGAGTAAATTGTAAGGTAGTGTTAATGGTGACTCACGGGAATCTGACTGCCTGAGGTCAGACTTTACTTTGTAACTAAATAAATATAAAACTGGAAAATTATCATCATCTGTCTGGGCTTCCTCAATTTATTCATCTATTAGAAGGAGAGTTATACTTGCAATACCTAACATGTAAGATTAGTGAGAATATTAAATGAGATATTGTCAGATCCTAATTCAACACCTGGCAAATAGAAAGCACTTATGAACACTTAGTGATTACTATTAAATCAACCTGTCTGAAGCTATAGTTTAGTAATCCCAAAGTAGTCCCTTGACCATTCATTTGACAAGGGATTTTTTAAACAAAGTTTAAAAACAAATCATACTAGCATCTATGTTTTTCTTGATACCTCAAAACAAAAACACTACTTATTTTTTCCTAGCAAATCTGAAAATAAAACTGTGCTTTAGATTGATCAGATTTTCTGAATTTCAAATGTTTGCAGTCCAAATCTGAAAGAGTATACTCCCAGGTCTCATTATATTTGTATATTTATTCAATAGTTATTTTTGACGAATGACACTCTGTTTTAGCTTATTTATAATAACAACTAACTTTATACTCACATTACATTATTTCAGTCTTCATTACTGATCCTGTTTATTATGACTCATCTGCTCTTGTTGTCCTTAGTTCTGACTAAAATAAACACTTTTGTTTCATGAAAACTTTATGGCTAAAGTTTACTTTCTTCACCCCTTGTATACCCACCACTATCTTTCTTTGCTTTCCTACATGAATGGCAATTCATGTTTGTTATAGAACTCATCAATCTCAAAATTTTTTCATTTAAATGAAAGAAAGTCAGTTTGGTTTTTGTACTTTTCTGACTTAAGACATTTCACTCTAGTGTATTTGAATTCTTGTTTAATTTAATTTGATGATATATAATGGAGAATTTATATCTGATTGCTCAATTTCCTTTTAGGGAAAATTTCTCCTATAATATTTATAATATTTTGATTATCATTCCTGTTCTGTTTGCTTTTGTCAAGTACAAGTATACTAATGTTGATTGATCTGTTTACTCTCCTCTTCATCTCTGATTTTTTCCACCTTTCCCCCATCTCTTTCTTTTTTAACAATTGTATTTATTTATTTGAGAGAGAGAATGGGAGTGGGGGGGCAGAGGGAGAGGAACAGACTCCCCACTGAGGGGAGAAGTGAACACAGGGCTTAATCCTAGAACCCTAAGATAATGATCTGAGCTAACAGTAGACATTCAAACAACTAAGCCACTCAGGTACTCCCTTTTCACATCTCTTTTATCCTGGGACACCCTCCCAACTCTCATCATGTATTTAAGTGTATACATGCAAGTTCAGATTTAAGAGTTTCTAATGCAGTCAACAATTCAATAATTGAGCTTTTTTTTGCTTATTATGTCCAATACTTACTGTTTCACCTTCATTTTCCTTGCCTACTTCTTCAGCTGTCATTATCTGTTTGTGTTTTTTTTATTGTCTTTTATTTCTCATTTTAGAGATTTATTTGTTTTACTTCTTTTGAGACAAGAAAATGAAAGTTGTATATTAATTTCTTTTTTTATATATTAACTCATTTTTTTCAGAGTTAAATATCATAATTAAAAGTATGACTCCAGAAACTTTATACCTTTTGGATAACAATTTCTCCATTTCCTATAGCCTCTAGTCTCTGACAACTACTATTGTTTTCTCTGCTTCTATGAGATTGACTGTTTTAGATACCTCATACAGAATGGAATCATAGAGTATGTGTCCTTCTGTGACTAGATTATTTAACTTAACATGCTGTCCTCCAGGTTCATCCATGTTGTTGCAAACAGCAGGATTTCCTTTTTTATAATACTGATTAATATTCCATTGTATGTATATATCACATTTTCTTTAGCCCTTTATCTGTCAGTGGACACTTGGGTTGTTTCCATAGTTTGACTGCAATGAACATAAGGTTCTGTTTTCATTTCTTTTGGATATATAACCTAAAGTGGGTTTGATGGATCGTATAGCAGTTCCATACTATTTTCCATGGTAACCACACCAATTTACATTTCTGCTAATGGTGCTCAGGGGTTACCATTCCCCACATCTTCTCCAAAACTTACCTCTTGATTTTTTGATGATAGTCATTCTAACTGCTAAGGTGATAATTCATTGTGGTTTTGGTTTCCAGTCTGCTGGTAATTAATAATATTGGATATCTTTTCATATATTTCTTTACTATTTGGTATCTTCTTTGGAGAAATGGCTAAGTCTTTTGCTCACTTTACCGTCAGGTTGTTTTGTTATTGAGTTGTAGGAGTTTTTTATATATTTGGAAAATAACCCATTATCAGCTCTATGGTGTGCAAATATTTTCTCCCATTCTGTAAGATACATTTTCATTCTGTTGATTGTTCCCTTTGCTGTGCAGAAGATTTTAAGTTTGATGTAGTCCCCTTCTCTACTTTTACTTTTGTTGTCTGTACTTCTGGTGTCCTATCCATGAAATCAGTGTCAAGACCAATGTGAAGATTTTCCTTTATGTTTTCTTTTAGGAGTTTTGAAGTTTCAGGGCTTACGTTCAAGTCTTGAATTCAATTTGAGTTGAATTTTGTGTGCTGGTAAGGTAGGCATTCAAATTTATTTCTTTGCATGTGGCTATCCCGTTTTCTTAATACTGTAATGCCCATGGCTCACAATATGGTATTGTACACAATATGGTATTGTACATCTCAAAATTTCTCAAAAGTGTAGATTTCATACTAAATGTTGTTACCACACACAGGCAAAATAAGTGATACAGGAAATTCTGGGATGTGTTGGATATGTCTATTACCTTGACTGTGGTGATGGTATTACAGGTGTTTTCATATGTCCAAACTCATCCAACTGGACACAAGAAATTGTGAAATTCTTTGATATCAATTATACCACAGTAAGGCTTTTTTTTAAAGGTTTGATTTATAAAGTCAGACTTTATTTTTAAATCTTGATTTTATTACTTAATAAGTGTTGATACTAGACTTTTCATTTAATCTCTCTGTGCTTATTTACCCATACGTATAATAAATAGAGTAATAACAATAAATTAAGTATCATTAGTCAAAATGTTGGAGCCAAGGCAGAGAGTAGGTGCTTCATAATGTTAGCTCCTTTGATACTGATGGCGACACTGATGATGATAATGATGCTCTTCTACACATCTTACTATGTCCTAAAGTCTCTCAGTGGCTTTACATTGCTCCTGGATTTTCTGTTGTTGGCTTTTATTTCCTGTTTACTCATTCTTAAACATTGAAAATCTAACCAGTTTTTATGTTTTTCCCAATCTGGGGTGACTTCCAACCCTACTTCCTGATAAAGCAATGACGGCATAATGGAAAGTAAATAGAAGAGAACTTAATTTTACTAAACTAATTGAAAAATCCTAAGAGGTGAGTACTGGGAGGGGATAGAAGGGAAGTATTGTACTTTCAGCATGTTACTATTGCAGATGAAAAAAAATTGAAAAATGGCTGAGAACTCCACTGTCAGAGTTACTATCCCTTATCCTACTTAATTAGGGCATTCCCTGTAAATGGTATCAAATTCTCCACGAAATGTCATGTCCTTTCTATATAAAGTTTTAACTTGGAATATCTCTATTTTCTATCTCTGGAACGATTTTCATTTGTCTTGTTTATGTAGCATTTTAGTCACCTTTGCTTTCAGTTTGGTTTTTGCTATTTGTGAAATTCCAAGGACTTGAAAATACTAGACTCTCTATATCTTCCTGAGACTGCTTTAATCAGAACCCAAGCTTCATCTAGATTTTGCTATATGATTTTTTTTTTTTTTTTTTGCTGATGGCTACAACTGAAGGACAAAGCTGCTCTGTCTCCTGAGCACTGCCTCACCCAGAGAGATCAAAGCAGAGGCCAGAGTGTTTTTCACTCCTCCAGAAAGGAATGTGAACACACTTAGTCAAGTTTATTTCTGCCCAGAGTGACATGGGTTATAGGGCTATACTGTTTTCAAATATCTGGAAAGTTATTATATAAAATAATCACCTAAGAGAACAAGAATAAGATAATGGGGAAATATGACTTGGAAGTTTAATATAAAGGACACATTTTATAATGGTTTCTACGTTTTTTCCAAAAAAGAAGTGGCCCCTTTCATAAAATATCATGCTTCCTGTCCCTGGAAGTATTACGGAAGGGACAGTGTGAATATCTGTCAAAAGATGTAGAAAAGATCCTGAGCAGATTGAGCAGATCAATAATCATCAGATTGTTCTCTGGGGAACATCGGAGTTCTGTTGCAGGGCATGAGGATGAGGCCAAGCTGACTTCCTCCTCTTAAACCAGAGCCACCACACTTTCCATCTGTTTCATGTTTCAGGGTTCCATATACAGTGTTATTTGGAAACAGGAGTTTTGCCAGTATAATAAAGTCATAACTCTCTGAGTGAGATGACTTTTAAATACTCTTCCATTCCAGTAGTTCTATGATAGGCTTTTAAGTTTGTATGATTCAATGTGCTCTGTGAAAATATAAAGTTAAGGAACAGTTACAAAGATAGGCTTTCTATTTGCCATTTTTAAATTTAATAACACCTCATTTCAATAGTATAATGCAATAAAAATAGTTAATAAAGTTTTGAGACAGTGTGGTAAGTGCACTATCCTGAGTAAAGGACACTTAGCTTAAATTTTGCTTCTATGCCAGCTGAAAAGTTAAGAAGTTTAGTACGAAGTCACCAAATCTATATAGTACAAAATCTGTTCCCTAAATAATTATCTATATGCAATATATCTCATAGACACTTAATATATTGCTTAAGATATCCTTAATAAATATTTAGAACCATTATGATTCAATTCTAAAATAATAGGCTTGTTTTCACAGGAACCATCATTGTACTTGTGGTAAATACATTTTCCTTATAAGCTGAAATGCTCATAAATGATGCATTTATACATTCTGTAACAGCAAGATCTGGCATCTCTTTACAAAGTTTGAAGCAATAAAAACTAGACTCTCATGCTGGTATACTTGAGGAATAGAAATTTCCATATGAAAAGCCATGATTGTGGATTTCAATATGAGTAAAATTCCCAGTCCCATGAAATGGAAACATCCAATTACTTAAGTGTATTTGTCATAAGGAAAAAATAAAACAAGAATTTGACTCTGTATTTATTGAGTTCAGATGATATAGAGGAAGTATGGTTGCTGGTTTCCATTTTCCTATTTTCTGTTGGTAACATGAAACATTCTCAGTGGCACTTCAGCTTCTGTGTGTTACAGAATTTATACCACTCTGTACCAAATAACTATGGGAATCCTATAGAGATGAATTGCCTGTGTTCTTGCATGACCTTCTTTCCCTGATTCTTCTCCATTATGGTTCTGGGACTGTCTTTGAATACTTGCAAGAAACAGAGACTAGAGTGAGAAAGTAGTCATGTGTCCATAGAAATAAAATTCTATTCTGTGATTTTATATGATGAAATGATTGCTGTAGCAATGAAAGGCTGCATTCAAAGTAATAATCTTTATATCCCATTTCAATATAATTTTTGAAGACTCAATGTTGAAGTCTCTATGCTTTTTTATAAGTTTAAAGTGGATTATCTCTTGATAGAGATCTGTAACTTTCAGTAAGTACTAACATTTATTAAAAAATAATTCTGGTACTTCTGATGCAGGTTTTCTTTTCTTTCTTTCTTTCTTTCTTTCTTTCTTTCTTTCTTTCTTTCTTTCTTTCTTTCTTTTTTACATTATCTTTATATGAAAACTTTAGAATTTCTGGATCATGCCACAGAGTATACAAAACACAAGATCAAAAGAAAGATTTGCTTGATGACTACTTAGTCTGTCATAAGTTGTGTTGCACCGAAATATGTTTGCGACCAAACAAAAATATGTAGTAAACTTGGCAAGACTCTATTTTAATAGCAATCATGTTTACCCTTCTTAAGACAGCTTGACCTTTATTTATTTTTTAAAGATTTTATTTATTTACTTATTTGAGAGAGAGAATGGGAGAGAGAAAGAGAGTGAGAGAGCATGAGAGGGAAAAGGTCAGAGGAAGAAGCAGAGTCCCTGCTAGACAGGGAGCCTGATGTGGGGCTCGATCCTAGTACCTCCAGGATCATGACTTGAGCCGAAAGCAGTTGCTTAATCAACTGAGCCACCCAGGCACCCACAGCTTGACTTTTAAGTGAACTGTTCATATTACTATGAATAAAATAACCAAATAGTGATAATTAGTAATTTTATCAGTTGCAGTGATCAAGTTAAATAATTATCCAGCTAATCTTGTCATCAGTAGGAAAGTGTTTGTTGGTACTCTAACAGATTGTATAAGTACATGCATGCATGAAACTGGGTTTTTCTATTAACTTATTGTTACATTTTGGGGTAAATATTCAGGCAACATTTCCAGAACACATATTTTTTGAGTACCTACTATATGGAAGGTATCAAAGAATAATCTGCCCCTGAAAATCCCAGTAAGAGATGGCAATCTTAGAAGGCACTCAAATCGTTTCTGTGAGAATATTAGCTGCTCTAAAAGGGGGAAATGCCTGTGAATAATTAAAATAAATAAATATCTATGAATGAAGTAGGTTCAAAGAGGTTTCTCTGGAAGAGATGGCATTGGAATTTGGCTAGAAAGAATAAAAGAATTTGGAATAAGAAAGAGAAATGATGAGGGAAGAATTGTGGGAATAAAACAAGGTGAAAGGTACCACAAGTAAAGTTCTAAGTTGACAATGTTACATGCTTCACTATATCATCCACCAAATCAAATCCAATGAGATAGATAGGAAGTTTTTAATACAAAATTTTCAATTAGAGCTGCTTTCTAGGGCCATTTCCTGCCCTTTGAAAGGAGTTTGTGTGCAATGTTTCCAGGAGCTAGTCCTCTTTGGAAACATACCACTCTAGATATGGCACTAAATCCTGAATGCAACATCCAGATCTGACGAAATTATACAAATAAATCTATTTTACTTTCATGTTTATATAGAATTTGCAAAATAAATCAGCATACTATTTAAGAGAGAGATTTCATAATAATAAGGCTATAAGCAAAAAAAAGAAAGAATGCTGTCAGATAGCTGTAAGCCATTTCAACAACTGTATTTGCAAATGCTCTAAATTCTTATGGAGCAAACATTGGTGAGCATAAGGACTGACTTAGCCAAAAAGTCATCTTGATTATTCTTGGTAGGGGAAAAAAACATTAAGTGATGGCATACGCAACTCATTTAAGGGGCCTTTGGTTTGATTTGTATTTGCAATTGATATTTTTATTTAAGCATAAACATCTGAATTCTACACTCAGGTAGCCCTATGGCACACATGCTTTACTCATACTTAGTTTTTGCTTGTTCTAAAAGTACTTTAGACAATTAATCTTAAACTTTAAGATGAAGGTCACCTTATCAACATATCTGTGCTTTCACTTATTTAGTTATAATCAAAACCTGTTCTGACACATGAAAGATGTTCTCATTATGCCAAAAAATCTGGACTGGCATATTAATTTGAAAGCTACTCAAAAATCTTATTTTCATGCATAGCACTGCAGCATGGCCTTTTCCCCCCTCCATGTCAGACTCACTGTACCTGAAATGTGGTATATACACCACACTAATCTCTTCTTTCTTTCCTTGTTTCTTTCCTCACTAGGAGGAAAGATGTTCATCAACAGCCAGATCAACACAAAACATTCTTTATAAAGGATGTTATTTCTCTAACAGAAAACAAATGCAAAAGTCATTAAAATAACATCTTGTATAATTTATCTTTTAGTAATTCTCAAATCCCTGTTAAGATGACAATTTACCTTTTTAAAAAATTGCTGAGCTATGAGTACTGAAAAAAAGAAATAAATAAATAAGAAGTAGGAATAAAAGAATCCAAAGGAGGAAAAGAATGAGAAAGAATGTTAGAGGAAAAAAGGATGTCCTAAAATGATCCCTCATGTGCATTTACTGTTCTCAGCAGTCTCCAGTGGCTCCTGATTTACTAAAGTCTGTTTTTTTTCTTTTAATATTGAAGTAGTATTTGTTACATTACATATCTATAGCATCAGAAACATTAGTAGATCTTTATAATTGCACTAAAATAGCCATGAAATGATGATTCAAAGCAGCTCATTTACTTCTGAATTTGGCACATTCTGATATAATAGTACCATCCCCATGAATTTGGGAGATTATAGACTCAGTGACCACTTTGCATGATACATTTGCTTTTCTAAACAATTATGAAGGAGATTTCTACACATAATGGCTTTCTGAGAACAATTTTTAAAATTATATAAGTCTTAAATCAGTAAATTCGTTGAGACTGCTCTTAAATGACATAATCCAAACATAATCAGAATTAGTCAACTACAGTCAAATTACAGCTGTTTTACACAATAATAAACGCATGGTTATACATTTTTTAAAAATGCCAGACAGGCTCTGATTCAAGCTTATGTTTCCTTTTAGTGAAAGAAAAAAAGAAACATGCTTCTTCTTTAGAAAGAAAGGTACAAAAATTAACAATATTTTTTTAAAAAATATGCCCCCACTGTAACTATCTTGTTGTTGAATAATGATGCAGGACTTTGTTTCTCAGCTCATAGCATGAAACATAAAAGCATTATGTACCTAGATCACTAAACTGAAGGGGAAGATCAAGAAGGAATACAAAATAGAGGAGAACCACTGAGATAGAGCTTTAATTCTGCTAGAAAAAGAAGTTAGCTACAATTCATTGAGAACTTACTCTCTGCTAGACATAGTATTAAACATTTTCTATCTATGACATTGTGGAGATGAAATTAAATGGTATCAGAGTCAGTAGGTGGCAAAATGGGGACAAATCCCACATACATCATTTGTTTGCTTAGAACCAATTGGCTTTGCTTGCTCAGCCCAGTGCTTCCTGAGTAGAATCCACAAGGGACAAGAGGGTAAATTTTGGTACAGAGTGCTGCCCAGACAAGCTGACCCTTGCAGCAGGCTCTGACATCTGCAGAATATCTGGGATGGAGGGAAGGGAGGTGGACATAGGGAGATGGTACCAATTTATAGTACTAGGCTAATCACTTTAGTGCTCATGTGAAGGGTCCGGACGACATGACTGGGATGATGCAAGCTTAACTTCCAACAAAATCAGAGCCTATGGCCCCCACTCCCAACCATACTCCAAATAGAATTTCTCAGCCATAGAAATAGGGCTTTATCAATGACCAGAGATTCAAAGGTACACCCAACATTCTGACCACCCAACCCCATAGTCTATACACACTGACAATATTAGACTGACTGACCAAACACCTTACAACCATCTTCCCTTCTGTTGTCTATGAATAAAATGTTGATGTATCTTTCCCCAAAGGTCAGTTGGAATGATTTCCACTTGATCACATGAGCTACTGGATGTGCACAGTATATCTCTGCTGGTTGTCACAGTATATCTCTGTCTGTGAATATATCAGGCAATGAGCAGGTGGTATGTATTTAAAAGATTTTTACAAATATCTGAGTTTATATTTGTTTAATCTTTGAAAATTTTCATATTAAACATAGATATTCTGAATTAAAGTGTACATTAAAATAATTATTAGTATGGTTTTTACTGATGAATCTGGGAAAGACCCTGATGTTATACAGAATCTGCTTGTAACCATCCAAAATTTTTATTTAGTCATGAAATCTTTCTTTCTTTCTGAAAAATCTGTTTATTTCATTCCATGACATTTTATAAGGAATGCCATTGGAGCACAGAAGAATTAAAGGATATTTTTCAAATTCAGAATTTATCTCGGCTTCCCCTTTGAAGAATGGATTTTGAACATGCAATTGAAGTAACTCTTGGCAGCGGGGAGACATGGCCATTGCCACCTGCAGTGGGTGGGGATTGATGAAACAGCACCCAAGAAGTGAACCCCAAGGTGAGAGTAGCAATGAGCATTTTATAAAGTGCCTGCATATTCTTTTTATTTATTCTCTTTTCTACCTAACTAGCTTTAATTATTCCAGTTCTATTTAAACCATGAAATAGGAGAGGAAAGCCACAACTCTATGCTGGGGTTGGGATGTACTGACATGCAGCCAACGATGGTTGGTGTCAAAAGAAGTCAAACCTCATGAGATGAGAATTGGCGTTCTCAGGTTCTGCCACAACTCTTGTGAAGAAAGTGCATCTTAATAGGGAAATATTTGAATTGTGTTTTGTTATGAGAAACAGCTGTGGGCACTGATACACAGACTTTTGGTACACTCAGTGAAGCAGTAGATTTTGAACCTGGAAATCTATAGTCTTAGGGAGGCAAGAATTTCCATATATGGAAATGAGGTCTACCCTGAATGCTGGTGCTGTCCACTCTAGCCTAGCCGTGGTAAGTTAAACCATTCTCTGCTCCTCATCACTGTAAATTGACAACTTAAAACATCCTTCAGGAGAAATAAAGGAACACTAGGCATGGGACTATTTGGGTATTCTAAATTTGGAATATAATACTTGAACAAGCAGATAGGAAATTTGAGTGAAACCAACCAAAAAACAGACCTGGATCATCATTCTTGCTAATAGTGGAACTGGAGACCAGCATTTGTGGTCTATCTTAGCTGATCAGCAGTTTCTTTTCAACTCCTTTCTGAGCAGTCTGGATTCCATCCAAGTTCAGTATTTTATTATCTCACCACTATTTTGGCACTAATCTCTTGGCTTCTGATCTGGCTATAAATCAATTTAGTTCATACCTGAGTTTTAGTTAAAAGAAAATTTTTTCACTTGGGAATTATGTAGAGACAAAACAAAACAAACCTTAATCTGAAGGAAGAGAGACAATATTTTCTTTATTCATTAAAGCATCAATTTGTACTGTCCTTATGAAGCTATCCTTTATTATTAATATTTGAAGTCTCTGTGACTCAATCCATGTATACACCATCAATAATCTCTTGAATTCAGGAATTCCATGCTACTTCAAGATTTTTTGAAACATTTTTTCTATAGTTTCAGATCACCTGGAATGCTACTTTTATAATTACATTACATAAGGTATACTTATAAACTTGTGTCATTTGCAACCCCAACAGAACTGAATCCAAGTTATTAACTGAAGAAATGAATGCATTCTATCTTATCTGTTACCATAGCTAAATCTTGAAAATCCAAAGATCATTTTGATTTAGGATTTAAAGGTAACTGTGGAAAAAAAAATTGGACTTGCTCTTAAATGAGCCAAGTGTTACTTACATTAAGGCAACATTTGAAAGCAATCAGGTAGCGTTTCATAAATTCCTGCCTAAATCCTGTGGGATTTTAATTTAATACTAAAGTGGGTGTGCTCTCAAATTAAAGTTTTTTCAGCATTAGGTTTAGAAACAGAAATTGATTTTTTTGCTGTAACTAGGTTTAGAAAGCATAAAGAATCTGATAATAACTCAGCCCAATAACACATTTGGTGAAGATGTTTTATTCATTCATTTCCACCTATATGTTCAAAGTTAAATATTAATGTGTGTTCTTGATAAGCAAAATAAGAGCACATAGTTTTTAACTTTGATCCTCACTAGCAGGTAAACCATTTTGAGATATATTGAATGAACCACCTGAGAGAAGCTTGTCTTTGCCATAACTAACAATTAAATCTACTCTTCAACCATATTGGAAAAACGTCTTATTTTTCTGTTGAAGTACAGAAAATATTAAAAATTATATCATAGTTTATTGAAAGTGAACAAAAACTTTTCAACCCAGCTTCTCCATTATAAATCTTCTGCCCAGTTAGTGAAAGCCTTGACATAGATCTTTATCTCTACTTAATTTTCTAGCACAATCTTTATCTTTGGTCTCTTATACAATTATCATTGCTCTTTCTTCCCCATGTTATAACCTAAACTTCGGCAAAGCAGTTGGTAAAAAAATGAATAAGAATTCAGGACTCAACAGTGTGATATGAACACTTGCCTCCATGGCTTTAGAGTGAAGAGGAGAAAGCCAGTTTGAAGTTTAGCATGCTTTTTTCTTTTAAAAAATAATTCTTAGACAAATAAGCATAGACTTTAATCTAAATAGAACTTTCTTATATGAGTTGGGAAAATAGTATATATAATTCGTAGAGACTTAGTAAATCAGCTACATCAAAATATGCACACGACATGTAGAAACTATACAAGAAACAAAAGAGGAAAGAGGGACATTGTTCCTCACTAAAACTTTCCCAGCTCCTCAGAGGAAATGAGAAGAGCAAAGGGAAGGAGAAAGGAGCAGAGTCACTTGCCTTTTATACCAGAAGGAGTTGGTGGTGAATTAATTGATATCTCCTCCCTGTCTCTCTCTCTCTCTCTCTCTCTCTCTCTCTCTCTCTCTCTCTCTCTCTCTCTCTCAATTTTTAACTTTATTTATTTCTTCACTGCCAAAGATACAACAAAAAAATCGTAAGATAATTTTCCCTCCAGCCTATATGCGTGAAGGTTAGGGCTTTTTGTTTTGAGTTACTCAATTCCTATCCTTCTGTAGAATGGACTTCTGCCCCAATTTGCAGGGCATGGCAGGTGGTAGCGACCATGCTCCCACACTGACTGAGAGAAGGCAGGCTGTCAGAGGAGATGGCTGTTCAGTGTGGTATGTGCAGCAGCAGTGCCAGACTTGGTAAAGGACCAGCAGGGACCCTACTCTGTTTCAGAGAAGGATGAATGGGAGCCACCTGGGTCACTGCAGATGGCCAACATGTGCTGAGGGCAGGATGGGCAAGATGAATGGGAGAAGGGCAATAGTCAGAACTGACATCAGACTTGTCACTCATTCTCCCAAGTAGAAACTCAGAGCCAGATTTAATTTGATTTTGGCAAACCAAACCAAAATAAAATATATTCTTATACAGTGTCCTGGAGCAATTCATACTGTTACACTGTGAATACCTCATTAAACTGAGTCAACTCTCATAACTAATTCAGAAAGCAGACCTCCTTTTTGTGCTCTGTGTGCTCCCCCCAAAAGTTACTACATTCTTTAGAATGTTTAGGAACTCCAAATATCTTGGGAATAGTTTCCAGACATCAGGCGTATCCACGGACATATATGTCTCTAAGTTGTGTTTGACAATTCAGAACAGAAGGATCTCCAGCCATAAAAACGGAAACACTAGGAGCAACATTTATGTTCTGTAACCTCCCCTGTCTTTATGTTTACTCTGTACCTCTTTAACTCACTGTTCCTAGAGACTTTTAAGTTTATAGTAGTTTTATTTTAACTCTGAAAACTTTGTAAAATTGTTTTCAAGGGAAGAATGTGTAAATTTTCCAACAATGAGAATGATAAGTCCACTCTAAGAATCATAATAAGTCAAATGACAGGCTTAAGGTAAGGACTGTTACACTTGTTATACTTGTTAAGATGGTAAATGAAGATCCAGGACAAAAGAAATGACACTATGACAACAAAGTCCTGCTTCACACCAGTCACCAAAATCCTCCAATAATGGCATTCGTTATATAAGATATTATAACTATACAATACTGTCAGTGTGAATTCTGAGTCATGCACAAAATGCTTTTCCTACCCTACCAGTTTGGATTTGGATCTATTGAAATATGTCAATGATCAACCAACTTTGTCTTGAAATACTTGTGTGCTATATACAAGGTGGCAAATGGCCAGGATAGAAAGTGTGTCTTTCACTACATTGACAGAAATCAGGCAATGATTATTCCATGAAAGTATAAGAAAACTTATGTGATTTTTCATTTTATTGATTCCTCTCTCCCTTGAAAAACATATTCTCACTTTATTATCGTGAAACAATTACAGATTACTCAGCATTATATATAGCACTATTAGTCTATGCTTATGGATAACTATCTTCTTATTGAATATTAAAACAGAACTAAGGCATGTGAATAGCTTTTTACAGAAATCTTTCTGTACATCTAAAATTTAATGAAATAAACATTTTCTATAGCTATTCTTCATTTCTATAGCTATTCTTCACAAATAACCAAGAGAATAGAAGGTATTTATAATTATGCTTTAATAAAATGTGTTTTTAAGGATTTTTTCTAGAGCTTCAATAGCAATTATTCAATGTCTCATTCAATGGGATGAAATAATTTATAAAAAAAGGACATTGCTTTTCCTCATATATAGTTCATATATAATGTTCATCTACATAAAATCCTGACCTAATGTCTGACTTTTTAGTTATTTATAAATTAACTATATTTGCAGAGAAGTTGTGCACACCTGGTAAATTATGAAGTCGGTTGTTCATTTTGCCCTCTTATTGAGTGTCGCACAACTGCTAAGCAAGCAATTCAATTATGCTTTGGGGCTGCAGGTGAAAATAAAGGTCCACTTGAGGTGGTTTCCATGCTTTGGCCCAGTGACAAAAAATAATCAAGATCTAATATTTAACCTTTCCCCACTCGAACCATAGTTTTGAATTGAATTTGAATGTCCAAAATGTGAAATTATGAAATTATATTGCCTTTTAAACTTCAGGAAAAATGTCATATTGCTGGGTGGTGTTAGGTTGGGATTCTATATGTGAAGTGACAGGTAAAGAAACATGACTCCACTCTATGTTCTTATGTCCTAAAAAATGTGCCCCACTGATTGAAAAAAAAAGTTTTTCAATCTTCATTCCAGTACTCACTGGAAAAGAGTTAATACCCACTTTCTTTTTTCTTCTAAATAAACTTGACGATATTGAGTAACGTAGACAATTAAGGCATATTTTAACTTTATATAAAACATAAATCATATCTCTATATATGTATATATGATTATTGTCAGGAAAAAAGGAGACTAAGTTAAAACTTCCTAGGTAAACCATTTCAATATTTTCTAAATCAGGAATCACTACCTTTTATATTCTTGAGGAAAAAAAGCATTTTTAATTTCCCTAAAGCTTTCCCAGCTTTCAGAGATATGTGTATTCATGAACAATGAGAAACAAGGATCTGATGATAATTCTGGTAGGTTTCAAAATGGAAAGCATGTGGCTTAACTGAGAATAGGAGGCATTTACCTTTCTTGCTAGAGAACTCCAAGAAAGTAAGAAAAACTCCTCAGGAGATGGCACTGACTTATACTGAGTGCTGTTAGACAAACTGTGCAAGCCCTAAGCTATTTGCCTGGAGCTCAGGTCTATGGATGTGAATGTACGCAAGTATAATGCAAATAGTTTTAATTATTATTTTTTTTTAATTTAAAACTCTTATGCTATAACTTGTCTTTTGACATGGTAGTATAAAATAAAGCACTTTTTACAATTATGATGTCACATCTAATCTTACAACTCAAAATTCATTTCCAGTACTAAGGACTGGAAACTTGAGAAATCAAAATATTTCTAAAAGCTCCTAAGCCTTAGATCTTAAATTAATATGTAACTGCCCACTGGAATTGTGGCCTCAAAATGCCAAGTCTAATAGAGGATTTTTATTCTTGCATGCATCTACCTGTTCTAATTTATGTATTTATCATCAGAACTTCTTTTCTCCTACACATCATCCCTATACTTCCATCCAACCCTCTTCCCTACCCTACTCTCAAGCCTATCAGTCATTTCCTATTTATTTTTTTTTTTATCATGGAAAGTATTCAGTTTCACATATTTCTCTCTGTTTTCATTGTGCTGAGTACTGCCATATACATTTTGTGAAAAAATTACACTTTGTGAAACTATTACAAAATTAGTACATATTCATTATGAAAACTTGAGTCAGGCAGAGATTTATAGGAATAAAAATAAAAATCTAGTGCAATCTCATAACAGAGAGAATCATTGCTTGTTATATATACATATTAGATTTTGGATAATTAGACCCTGTATAACACAGTTTGGAATTCTACATTTTTTGGTAAAATATTTTCCATGGCACTGAAATTATTATTAAGCATCACTTAATAGCTGGCTTATATTCTATCTTGGGGCTGCACCACAGTTTTTTAAACCACTACCTTCTTCTAAAGCAAATCTATTTTAGGTTTTGGTTATGAATAACTTTATAAGGAACAATTTTAACACAAATTTGTTTGAATTTCTGACTACTTATGTTTGCTTCCTAGAAATGAAATCATGGAGTTGAAAACTATAAATGTGACCAGGGTATATTTAATTAGTATAGTATATAATATATATAGTATATAATACTATAGTAATAGTATGTTTCTTAAAGTTGTCAGTGTTAAGTAGGGAGTTTGATTATAAGATCCCTTACAGAGGAAAATGACAACCACAAGAATAAATATTCACCATTTTTATAAGATTAGGATGAAGGAAAGAGTTGCTCAGCAAATCCGTATCTTTTTCAGAGACTGGGTTCGGAGTGGAATGCTCATTCTTCAAAGGCAAAATACTGGGATCTAGTGCCTAATGCTCCAGAAAAATATTTCTAAAGTAAAGGAAATAGGGGCACCTATTTCCTGTGCCTGAGCCTGTGGGGGGCTCAGTCAATTAAGGGTCTGCCTTCGGCTCAGGTCATGACCCCAGGGTCCTGGGATCCAGCCATGCACTGGGCTCCCTGCTCAACGGTAAGCCTGCTTCTCCATCTCCCACTCTGCCTACTTGTGTTCCCTCTCTAGCTGTGTCTCTCTGTGTCAAATAAATAAATACAATCTTTGAAAATAAATAAAGGAAATAGTGAACTCTAGGGTTTATTTCTTAGAACTTCCATCAGTGCAGTAAAATTACCTCCGCAGGGGTCATGAGAAAAGAAAAGCAAGTCTTTGGAAGTATTCGGATTTGTAATAATCAAAGAGCAGTACTAGACTAGAGCTTGAGGAAACGGTGCTCCATAAATTTCAGCTCATAACCAGGTTTCTGCATGGATGGAACCACAAAGAATTCTGACAATAGCACTAGGAATGCACACAGCCTATACAATGACGAGCTACATGGAGCTTCCGTGGCTCTCTAACCCCGAGCTGTCCCTAGTTCTCAAAAATCCAGAGGAAGGAGAAGGGGGCAGTGAGGACGCCGCTATTCATGGCTCTGACACAATTTCCTGCCCTTGAATTGCCCAATGGCAAAGTACCCAGGAAACAACAGACTACAAAAGTTGCTTGCAAGAGTACGCCCTCTCCTGGAGGAGTGAAGAAATCTCTTTGTGAACTGGTCTGGTACTCAGGCACTCCCATAGATGCTTTCAGAACTTCCTGATTTCTGACCGGCAAATTTCCCTTCTAGTGTCTAGTGTGAAGCATTGCTCAGGGACCTCTAAACAGATCTGCACTTCCAGAGTGCAGCTATTGGTGCTATGAAGGAGATAAGTGAGGCCTATCTAGTTGGCATTTTTTATCAAAACAATTTGTATACTATCTGTACCAGATGTGTAACAATTATGCCCAAAGACATCCAGCTAGCAGCTGCATACATGGAAAATGTGCTTAAGAATTCACTATGAGGGGAAACATTTCATTATTTAAAAAAAATTTCCTTTCTTCCTATTATTGGATTTCCCCCCTCCCCCATGAGGTCAAAGGATACCTAAGTATATAACTGCAAGTGGAAAAATAAGGGATAGAAATTAGGTATTGACACTTTTTCCATTTTTCTTTGTGTGTGGATTTTTAATATAAATATTGGGATTTAGAGCATTAATACAAGTCAAGACATTTCAGTAAACAAATTTTAGCAGTTCAACTCTACAATAATTATAAATCAACCAGTTAGATTTTTCTGGACAATTCTAACATTTAGATTTTTTCAAAACAAGTGTATTTCTAACTGACAGCAATTAAATGATATTTGTAGTATTTTTATTATATATATTATATCCATTTATTATACTTTTCTAAATGAGTTGTCCTACATGCAAATACAGGTTTCTAATTTCTGTCTTCTGTATTGTTTCTGTAAATTTCTGTAAATGTGCTATTAAAGTACATTAAACTTGGGGTACAAGGGTGGCTCAGTTGGTTAAGTGTCTGCCCTGGGTTCAGGTCATGATCCCAGGGTCTTGGGCCCCGCATCAGACTTTCTGCAGGGAACCTGCTTCTCCCTCTGCCTCTGCCTGCTGCTCCCCTTGCTTGTGCTCTTTCTCTCTGTCTGTCAAATGAATAAATAAAATCTTAAAAAAATTAATAAAAATAAAATAAAATACATTAAACTGTTTTTAAAAACAGCTGAGTGAAGAGCAAGCTTAAAGCTCTCTACAGTACTTAACCACACAATGCTTTGGTAGGATGACCACCTCTACAAAGAGACAAAACAAGTTAATACACACTTGCAAGGATAAGACTTCCAGAAAATATGCTCTGGATTCACACTAACATACCAGAACAGGGCAGAAAAAGCTCTAAATTTGTAGGTCACTAGAAAATCCATAATAACTATAGTCTGAAAAAATTATGAAATGATGCTAACTGTAGCCATAGAAAACTTTCAATTTAACACCCATAGTATTTTTCATTTAATCAATGTGCCTTTTGTCAAATGCTGTTAAGATTTGTTCTCCTAGGAAATGAAGACATTGGATCAATTCAATAGCATGCACTAAACATACTTTTAGTAGAGTTCAATTCAGTAAAGCAATTTGATAAGGGACTTCAGTAGAAGAACCTGTAGCTCTTTGATTGTTTAGGTTTGACTCTAGTTAGAGTGGATTTGAGGATTCTCCTTGTGTCCAATAATAAAACCATATCCCCACACAAATAGGATTTTTATCCTTTTGTTTTCTAAAGTCAGGAAAAAAAGCATCAAGAACCAGTATGAAACTATGCCCTTGGGTCCCTAAGAGTCTTGTTTCTGATGCTCTCCATGGTGTCCCCCATGTTCTGACTGGCCCCAGAAACAGATGTTTTTGTTTTTCTATTTGTCTTTTTAAGTAATATTTTAAAATAAAACTTAGGTTAAAAAGAGAGACTACAAAAGTATTCCTGTGACAGTGTTATGTGACCATTCCTACTAGTTGTGACTCTTCTGCTGGTATTCAAACACATTCTTTTATAACCATCAAGGGACAGAGGTTAGAACCAAACTAATGTACATCACCAATTCATGGCCATAGTATTGAAGTCCTCAGAAAAATCACCAACTTCTCCAAATATTTTTAATGGTTTTAAGGCTATTCATACAGGATTTTGGAAAACATGGGAATTGTCAGATGAGAGGTATTGTGGCTTTGTTTTGCCTGCTCCTCAAGTGAAATATTGACCTAGATATGTAAGAATTTGTCAAGAAGCAAAAAGACTCAAGACTTAGAAGTAAATTAAAATAAATTAATAGGATTTTTTAATCTAGAAATAAAATTTACTCCATTAAATAACTCATCCAGGCAATTCTATATTTCTTAAAAGTGGGGGTCATAAGGACCTTGTTTATCATTATATCCTCAAGAATAGGGCCACCCTAAAACATAACAGACATTCAATAAATATTTGTTGAACAAAATGACATAATAAATGTGCATTCCTTAAAGTCTACAGAGATTAATAAATTGATGAGAGTGAGAATACCTCATAATTTACAACTGTCTTAAATGGATAACAGAACATTTTTCTCTGAGATTAAGAAGCAATGTATTATTTTTTAATTTAATTTGTACATCTGATCCATAGCATGGATAAACTTTATGGATATTATCAGTTCGTGTTTTTTTTTTTTTCTTAAATATTTTATTTATTTATTTGAGAGAGAGAGAGAGAAATCACAAGGTGGAGGGCAGGGAAGAGGAAGAAGCAGACTCCCTACAGACCCAGGCTCAATCCCAGGACCCCAAGATCATGACCTGAGCCAAAGGCAGATGCCTAACTGACTATGTCTCCCACACTCCTGGTTTGTGTTATTTCATGGGGAATTGTGAATTTTTGTTAGTTATTCTTAAGAAGTTCTTGGTAGGGGCGCCTGGGTGGCTCAGTTGGTTAAGTGACTGCCTTCAGCTCAGGTCATGATCCCGGAGACTTGGGATCGAGCCCCACATTGGGCTCCCTGCTCAGCGGGAGGCCTGCTTCTCCCTCTCTCGTTTCCCCTGCTTGTGCTCCCTCTCTGGCTGTGTTTCTCTCTGTCAAATAAATAAAATCTTAAAAAAAAAAAAGTTCTCGGTAAAATTTCTTAGCAATTTTTATTTGTTTTTGCATAATTAAAAAAATTGTCTTTACTTTTATATCAGAACTTCCCTTAGTTTTGAGAAACTGATATTGATTTTGATATTAGCTTGGTTAAAAATAAATTCAAGGGGTGACTGGGTGGCTCAGTTGGTTAAGTGTCTGCCTTCTGCACAGGCATGATCTTAGGGTCTTAGAACTGGGCCTTGCAGGGCTCCATGCTCAACAGGCGGCATGCTTTTCCCTCTCTCTCTGCTGGTGCTATCTCTCTCTCTCAAATAAATAAAATCTTTTTTAAAATTATAAATAAAAATAAATTCAAAATTGTATAAGTAGCATGGAGATACATTTCCCACATTTTACATAACTTTATTGATATAATATAGATAAATTATAGTCTTAGTTGTTAATTCATTATTGAAATATATTATATTTCTATGTATAAATGTATAAAATGTACACCCTGTCATTGTGTAAAAATTGCCCTCTATTTGTATTAAATTTTATACATATATATATTTTATATTAAATTTTATACATATATATATATTGCTAAGAGAAGTCCTTGAACTTATTTGTTTATGGATAAATTTTTAAATTTTTTTTTGGACAGCCTATGAAATAGGAGAAGATATTTGCAAATGACATACCTGATAAAAGGTTAGTATCCAAAATATACAAAGAACTTATGCAACTCAAAATAAAAACAACAACAAATAACCCAATTTAAAAATGGGGAGAAGACAGGAACAGACATTCTTTAAAGGAGACAAACAGATGGCTAACAGATACATAAAAAGATATTCAGTGTCACTCCTCCTCAGAGAAATACAAATCAAAACCACAATGAGCTATCATCTCACCCCTATCAGAAACAGCCAAAATCAAAAACATAATAAACAACATTGGTGAGGATGTGGAGAGAAAGGAGCTCTTGTGCTCTGCTGTTAGGAATACAAATTGTATCCACTGTGGAAAACAGTAGGGCAGTTCCTCAAAAAATTGAAACTGGAAATACCATATGATTCAGTAATTAAAATACTATTGACCTAAAAAATAAGAAAACACTAATTTGAAAAGATATATGCAACTCCTATGTTTATTGTAGCATTATTTGCATTCATCAAATTATAGAAGCAGCCAAGGGTCCATCCATATGTGAATGGGCAAGAAGGTGTGTGTGTGTGTGTGTGTGTGTGTGTGTGTGTGTGTGTGTGTGTGAGAATATTACCCAACCTTGAAAAATAATAAAATCTTGTCATTTTCTACACTATGGAAGGATTTAGAGAGTATAATGCTAAGCAAAATAAGTCAGAGAAAGACAAATAACATATAATTTCACTAATATGTGGAATTTAAGAAAGAAAACAAAGAAAGAAAGAAAAAAGGGACAAACCAAAAACCAGACTTAACTATGGAGAACAAACTGATGGTTACCAGTGGGGAGGTGGGGGGTGATAAGTGAAATTAGTGACAGAGATTAAAAGTACACTTATCATAATGATCACTGAGTAATGTATAGAATTGTTGAATTACTATATGGTGCACTTGAAACTATTAATACTATATATTAACAATACTTGTTAGTTTTTCTTAAGAAGTTCTATTAACAATACTGCGATTAAAAAAAAAAATCTTTTTTGTAGACTACATGTGTATTGAGTAAAACAGAATAAAAGAACTGATATAAACCAAACAAATTCCTTTTGATCTTGCCTAGAGTTTACCCTAAAAAACAAAGTATCGTTACTTTTTTAAAAAAGATTTTATTTATTTATTTAACAGAAAAAAACACAGAGAGAGAGCGAACACAAGCAGGGGGAGTGAGAGAAGGAGAAGCAGGCTTCCCGCAGAGCAGGGAGCCCAATGTGGGGCTCAATGTTGGGCTCGATTCCGGGTCTCTGGGATCATGACCTGAGCTGAAGGCAGTCGCTTAACCAACTGAGCCACCCAGGCGCCCCAAGAATCATTACTTCTGAGTTGACAAGATTCTAAAACTGAATTCCTAAGTTTTGCAACTAAGAGAAAGACTAAAAATAATGCTCAAAAGGGCAACACTAAAAGTTGAGTAATTAGCTCTTTTATAGTTTTCTTGTTTTAACTTATATATAGCCTATATATAAAATAGATTTCAATTATTATGTTTTAAATTAATTGAAATCAACAATTAAATTTGTGTAATGTATAATGTTGTTAGTATATTAATTTTGTTTATTCAAAAGAGGCAAATTTAGTAATTCTGTCTTTTCTTAATCTAGAGTTTTCTCAGTATAAACCTCTCAAATTTCAATCTTTCATTTTTTTCTGTGTATACACAATCAATTGAACTTAATATTTGTATATTAGTACATATGGAGAAAAAAACAATATTCTCATTCTTTTTTTTTACTGACTAATACACAAATCACTAAGTGTGTTTCATTTTCACCATCAAATTGTAGGAGATACATGGAGAGGCACAAAGAGAGGGTGTTTTCAAATTACTAAAATATTACCATATTGATAATAACAGCAAGAATTTGTTTAGATTTCCTGTATCATAGATCCTCTTCTATTTTCCACCTACATATATTACAGCATTTGACACTCCGGGAAACCTCATAGGGTATTGTCATTTTCTGCCTCCTGTTCATGGTCACACAACTACTAAATAGTACATCCAAGATTTGCATACATGTCTACCTGATTTTGAAGTATATGTCATTTCTCATCCATGTTATTCCTTAATTCTAAATTGTCCATTCATATTAACATTTGTTAGAAAACTAAAGATGATGATTTCAGGTATATAAGAAGACAAAATCACATATTCCATCAGAGATTTTGGTTACAGAGGAATTGGTGAACAATGCTGATTACGGCAACAAATTTTATCATTTTTAGTCCTTCTATAGGTGACAATAAATCTAGCCTTCAGATGGCTATCTCTCAGAATGGGTGAATTGAGTTTCCAAGTAGAGGAAACACTACCCTCATCATTCTCCAAAAAGGTAATCTTTTAGGTTAGCCCAACAGAAGCACAGAGAACTAGGATGCAACTCTAAATCTGCAACCTAGTGTGACTTGCTAGGGATTGTGGGCAGGGCTACCTGCATCTACTCTGCAGGCAGTACAACTGATTCATGCCATGTTCCTTTAAATTCTCAAAGAGGGACAACATCTCAAAATGTTTTTCATTATAATCTTCTTGCTACAAAAGTGAGAGGTTATCACTATGATATTAATCATTGATGCAATCAATATTTACATTGATTTTACACCCATAAGGTTCAAAGAAAAATGCTCCTTAAATATGAACAATGGTATTTCTCAAATTGATATTCTGTTTATTAATCAAAATAATGGGTCATAAAAAATAATGGGTCATAATACCTGAAATCAGAAATTAAACAAGAGTTGTGTATAGCTACACATCAGGACTTAGACAAACCAATAAAAAAAAAATCTAGTATCCAGAACAGCAAAAGATGTTTCATGGAAAATCAGGACAGCAGAGGGCTAGCAGTCAAGCATCTAAATATATGGTTATTTTAATAGTCAATAGTGAATAAAGAATAGAATATATAGCTTTGCAATCCTATTTGCAGATAGATTGCTAAACACAAGTTTCCAAATTTGTATAAATTGATTCTAATAATGCATTTTATAACAGACATAAAAACCCGAGATAAAAACATTAATTCCATTTTAGACTTACATTACCACTTGTTTTTAAGGATAAATATTTAAGAAAATATGACACACCCTTTAGTGAAAAACAGTAAAAATAAGACAAATCAAAACCTCAAATGTTGATCATGATGTAATGTACCCAGAAAAGTCAAGATTTGATTTAAGCATATTTGCAAAGTTAAGAGAAAATTTAGTTCTATGTTGAACTAACAGCAGTGCTGCTGAAAATAAATACCCAACTATGATTTAGTTTTGGAAACTGTTAGGATCCCAATACTGTTTTACAAAATCAAATAATTTAAAGAAGAAAAATTACCACTAGCTGAGTACCCTTAAATGCTATCCATTTATGAAATAGTCTCTGAAAATCCTCTTAGTCACTGACAATGACAAATCTTATTTATGTATTTTCACAATACAGCTCAGTTCATTTCTGAATATATGCTCTTCATAATGGATTTAATATTGATTAAGCACACAATTAATAAATCAATTTAATTATAAAGCATTGATATTTTTCTGAGTTTTTTTTTTAGTGAGCTTCTTTCAATTGAGAAATGTGAATTTAAGATTGCCTGTCATTTGTTCTCAGAGAAATTGATAAATGATTGTTAAGATTTGAGTTTTCTTCCTAACAGAGGGATCCCTTTCCCTTCATGGGAAGTATATTTATTTTAAAACAACATGTATATTACATACAATACATATAATATATAAAACATATGTATTATAGGTAATATATATGGTGTATTGGTACAGACAAAAATACTTTTTTTAAGATTTTATTTTTTTAGAGCAGTTTTAGGTTTACACTAAAATAGAGAGGAAAGCACAGAGACTCTCCCTTTACCTCCTGCCCCCAGACGTACATAGCCTCCCTCATTATAAGCATCACTCACCAAAGTGGTCCATTTGTGCAACTATGAAACTACACAGACACATTATAATCATTCAAAGTTCATCCTTTACCTTAGGTTTCATATTTGACATTGGATGTTCTATGAATTTGTACATATATATATAATGACATCCATCTATCATTATATTATCCTACAGAGTATTTTCACAGCTCTAACACTCCTACCTATTCATCTCCCCACTCACACCCTTATTCTTGGCAACCACTTATCTTGACTATCTCTAGATTGTTGCCTTTGCTGGAATGTCATATAGTTGGATTCATACAAAATATAGCCTTTTCACATTGACTTCTTTCATTTACTAATATGCATTTAAGGTTCCTCCTTGTCTTTTCACACCTTGATAGCTTCTTTCTGTTTTTCTTTTTCCCCTTTTCCTCCTCTTCCTTTCCTCCTCCTCCCCCTCCTTTTCTTCCTCCTTCTCTTCCTCCTCCTCCTCCTTCTTCTTTTCCCCTTCTCCTCCTTATTCTTCCTTTCCTTCTTCTTCTTCCTCTCCTTCTTCTTCTTCCTCTTCTCTCTCATCTCTCTCTCTCTCTACTCCCCTCCATATTGAATAATAATCCATTGTCTAGATGTACTACAATTTATTTATCTATCCATTCACCTGCTGAAGAACACCTTGGATGCTTCCGTGTTTTGACAAATATGAATGAGGCTGCTATAAGCATCTGCATGCAGGTTTTTTTTTTTTTTTTTAAGATTTCATTTATTTATTTGACACAGAGAGAGATCACAAGTAGGCAGAGGCAGGCAGAGAGAAAGGAGGAAGCAGGCTCCCTGTCAAGCAGAGAGCCCGATGTGGGCCTCGATCCCAGGACCCTGAGATCATGAACTGAGCTGTAAGCAGAGGCTTTAACCCACTGAGACACCCAGGCGCCCTGCATGCAGGTTTTTATGTGGACATAAATTTTCAGCTCCTCTGGGTAAATACCAAAGGGTATGATTGTTGGATCGTATGAGAAGAGTATATTTAGTCTGGCAAGAAACTACCACTCTCTCTTCCAAAGTGGCTATAACCTTTTACATTCCCATCAGTAATGAATGACAATTCCCACTGCTCCACAGCTTCACCAGCATTTGGTGTTGTCAGTGTTCCAGTTTTGGTCATTTGAACAATACATAATGGTATATTGTTGTTTTAATTTGTATTTCCCTGAGGATATATGATGTGGATTATATTTTTGTGTGCTTATTTGCCATCTGTATATGTTCTTTGTGAAGTGTCTGCTAAGATCTTTGGATTTTTTTGGGGGGGGTTCTTTTGTTTTCTTATTGCTGAGTTTGAAGAGTTCTTTGTATATTTTGGATGATAGTCTTTTACTGTTTGTTGTTGTTGTTGTTTTGCAAATATTTTCTCCCTCCCAATTTGGAGCTTCTCTTCTAATTCTCTTGGCATTGTCTTTTAAATTTAGGAAACTCTAGCTTACCATTCTTTCTTTCATGTGTCTTTCATAAGTCATATATTAGGTGTTGTATTTAAAAAGAATCACCACACATATGATTCTCTCCTATGTTATCTTCAGGAGTTTTAGTTTTGTGTTTTGTGTTTTACATTTAGAACTATGGTCCATTTTCAGTTAATTTTTGTAGAAAGTGTAAGGTCTGTGTCTAGTGTCTTTTTTTTTTTTTTTTTTTTTTTTTTTTTTTTTTTTTTTTTTTTTTTTTTTTTTTTTTTTTTCTTTTAGTGCCTGGATGCCCAGGCTTTCTAGCACCATTTGCTGAAGAGACTATCATTGCTCTACCATACATACATTTTTTTGTGTGATAAAGTGATTTATTTCAGCTTCACCCAAATCAAAGTGTTCATAAAGACATCTAGAAATACCGTTATCTATTATAACAACACTATTCAGGAAGAGTAGTTTATTTTATTGTTTCATTTTTTTTTTATTTTTCTCCATCAATAGTAGATAATCAATTAGAACCAATTTTCTTCTTTTCTAATGCATTTATTTTCCAGTGATTTATGTACTCATTCCAAACAGTTGGACCAAAGAAGCCTCCACCCCTGAGCATTAAACACTTGATCAATATAAGAGTTTCATTGTAGAAAGTAGTGTTAAAAGTTTATTCATTCAGTGCACTCTTTAGAGATGATTAACTGTCTTTATTATATTAAAGCAAACCCAAAGCCATCTGCCAAAGGCGATTGTGTCCAAGCACTGAAACCATTTCATGTGAAAACTCATTTTCAGACTCCTAATTATTTTTCATTATACTGGCAGTGTGGAATAGATTGGAATTGGACAGTAATTGCCAGGTCTGAACAGTGTGGACCATTGCAATGTATCAGTTTAGATGAAGTGTGACAAGGATACATCTAGCTACTATATAACTTCCATTAACCAACTTCCCTGTCCCTGATCATGTAACACTTCATAGAATGTGGTCAGCACAAGGTCATAATACTGGCTTTCTGACTGACTTCAACTATTTTGTATAAGTGCAAGCTGTTAACCCTCTGTGTTAGCATTGTTCTAGGAATGTCCAGTTATTACAATTGTCAAAAATATCTATTTTTTCAAAAAAAAATCTATTTTTTCAAGAGGGACAAGTAAACTTTTTTAAAGTACAAATTTCAAATTCAAGTTTGACTTATTTCATATGCAATATTCCAAAAAAGAAGGCATGACTAAAATTATAATAATTTCATATAATATAATTTTAAGTAATCAATATTATTTAGTCAATCCAGTATACTGATAATAAAAATTCTATCCAGATAGAAAACAGTCTCAAATTATTTCTAAAAATGCAGCCAGTAGATCATTTTTAAGGAAAAGTGAACCAACCATACCTATAGATAAACCCTTTTCATGAAAAAGTTTTCTGTACAGGGATAGCACTAACAAGGATATTTGAATGACTCTCAACTGGGTGATCATGGCCCCCTTCCCCCAACCACCAATGTCTGGAGATATTTTTGCTTGTTACAGGGGCAGTGGTCCTATTGGCATCTAGTGGATGGAGTCTAAGGATTTTACCAAACATCCAAAATGCACAGATAGCTTTCCCACAACACAGACAACAAAGAATTATCTGGCCTAAAATGTCCATAGTGTCAAGATTAAAAAACTCCAGAATACATTGTATTAACTTCTAATGTGTTGTTTCCCTGTTCCCTAAAATATAAAAGTCATTCTTTTTTTAATAATTGACTTTTCTTAAAATTTTCCTGGAAAACATTAAGTTATCAATATCATGAGTAATAAATTTTCCCTCTATATGTATTTATTTTACCTGATATAAATTCATGCATACTACAAATTAAGATTTTTAACTCATGGGTCCTTTTTTACCCTTTGGTTTTATTTCAAGACAATTGACCTGCTTCACTGTATAAGTTTAAGGTGTATAGTATGAAGGTTTGATTCACATGTATTGTGAAATGATTATCACAGTAGGTTTAGCTAACATGTGTCTTCTTATATAGATACAATGAAAAAAGGGAAAAAAATTCCTTGTGATGAAACTGCTTAAAATTTGCTGTCAACAACTTTCCTAGGTATCATACAGCGGTTTCTTTTTTTCCAAGACATTTCAGCATTTATTCATAAAATTGTGAAAATAACTCTTGTTTTAATATGAATCAGACCTGAAACTGGATAATAATTTTCTTCCCTGATTCAGATTGCCTTGAATTCTTAATCCAAAACTGTATTACATTGAATAGAAACACATAGAAATCAAACCAAATGATTGTTCACATACATTTTTTTCTTTCTTTCTTCCTTTCTTTCTCTCTCTCTCTCTCTCTCTCTCTCTCTCTCTTTCTTTCTTTCTTTCTTAAGATTTTATTTACTTATTTGACAGAGAGAAACACAGCTAGAAGGGGAACAAAGCAGAGGGAGTGAGAGAGGGAGAAGCAGGCTTCCTGCTCAGTGGGAAGGCTGGATCCCGGGACTTGAGATCATGACCTGAGCTGAAGGCAGATGCTTAATGACTGAGCCACCCAGGGATCCAGCACATGCATTTTCTGACAGATATAAAGCCACCTTATACTTTACTTTAATGGATGACAATTCAGAGAGGCTTATAGGTGATTTGATCACCTTAGTCAATTTTTATAAATGCAGATCATGCAACAGTTTTAGTTGTTGTCATTGTGTTGTACATTATATCCCTAGTATTAATGCATCTTTGTAGCTGAAAGTTTGTATCTTTTCACTACATTTCCCCTTGCCCTGTTTCTTGCCTCTTGTAACCAGAAGTGTGATCTTGTTTTGTTTTGTTTTAGATTCCACATTTAAAGTGAGATCAAACGGTGTTTGTCTTTCTTTGACCTATTTTCCTTACTATAATACCTTCAAGGCCCATCTTTGTGTTGTCACAAATGGTAGAATTTCTTCATTTTTTATGGCTGGATAATATTCCATTGTGCATATATACCATAACTTTTTTATTTATTCACTTGTGGATGAACACTTAAGTTATTAAGAAATAACACTTGTTATTTCTATGTGTTGGCTATTGTAAATGATGCCACCATAAACATGGAGGTGCAGATATCTTTTCAAATTATTATTATTTTCACTTTATTTAGATATATTCTGAGAAGTGGAATTGCTAGATTGTATGATAGTTCTATTTTTCATTTTTTGAGGACATTCTATACAGATTTCCATTGTGGCTGTACCAATTTACAATGCCACAAACAATGCACAGGATACCCACTTTTCCACATCCACACCAGCATTTGTTATCTGTCTTTTTGATGATGGCCATTTTAACAGGTACGAGGTCATATCTCATTATGATTTTAACTTGCATTTTCCTAATGACTGGTAATGTCGAGCAGCTTTTCATGTAAGTGTGACCTACTATGTATCTTCTTTAGATGATTTGCCCATTATTCAATTGAATTCTTTTCCTTCTGAGAGGTATGGTTCTTTATATATTTTGGGTATTAACCTCTTATCAGAAATATATATTGCAAATATTTTTTTCCCATTTCATGAGTTTTTGGTATTTATTTTTGATATTTATTTTAGGTATTTCATAGGTTTTGTTGGTATTTATCTATTTATTCATATATTTATTGCTCTGCAGTCATTTTGGTTTTTTTTAAGATTTTATTTATTTATTTGACAGAGAGAAACACAGTGAGAGAGGGAACACAAGCAAGGGGAGTGAGAGAGGGGGAAGCAGGCTTCCCGCTGAGCAGAAAGCCCAATGTGGGGCTCGATCCCGGATCTCCCACATCATGACCTGAGGCAAGGGCAGTCGCTCAACCAACTGAGCCACCCAGGCGCCCCGCTCTGCAGGCGTTTTTAATTTGAGGTATTCCCACTTGTTTATATTTGATTTTGTTACTAGTGCTTTAGGTGTCATATCCAAAAAATTGTCACCAAGACTCATGTCAAGAAGCTTTTTATTTTTATCTTTTGGGTTTTTTTTTTTTTAAGATTTTATTTATTTAGTTGACAGAGAGAAACACTGTGAGAGAGGGAACATAACCAGGGGGAGCGAGAGAGGGAGAAGCAGGCTTCCCGCCGAGCAGGGAGCCTGATGTGGGGCTCCATCCCGGGTCTCCAGGATCATGACCTGAGCTGAAGGCAGTTGCCTAACCAACTAAGCCACCCAGGCGCCCCTATTTTTATGGTTTTTTCTAAAAGCTTTATAGTTTTAAGTCTTATGTTTAAGCCTTTAACCCAAACTGAGTTAATTTTTATGGGTGGTGTAAAATACAGGTCCAATTTCATTCCTGTGCATGTGAAAATGTGATTATCTCATTTATTGAAGACTCTCTTTTCTCTATTGAGTATTCTCGGCTCTCTTGTCAAGTATTAATTGATCATATATGCTTGATTTATTTCTGAGATTTTGATCCTGTTCCGTTGGTCTATTTGTCTTTTTCATGCAAGTATCATACTCTTTTGATGACTATAGGTTTATAATATAGGTTGAAATCTGAAAGTATGATGACTCCTGCTTTGTTTTTCTTTCTCAGAATTTCTTTCATTCACTCTTCAGGATCTTTTCAGGTTCCATAAGTATTAGGAGTGTTTTCTTTTCTACTCTGTATAAAATATCACTGGAATCTTGATAGATATTGCATTGGATCTGTAGATAGCTTTTGGTAATACTGACATTTATTTGTGGTTTTTTTTTAGTACTTTATTAATGTCTTATAGTTTTCAATGTACAGGTCTTTCACCTCCTTGGTTAAATTTATTCCTAGCCATTTAATCTCTCTGTTGCCATTGTGAATGAGATTATTTTCTTGATTTCTTTTTCTGATATTTCAATGTTGGTATACAGAAATGCATCAGCTTTTTATATATTAATTTTATATCCTGTTAATTTACTGAATTCATTTGTTCATTCTAACAGTTTTTTAATGGCGTGTTTAGGATTTTTTATTTATAGTCTCGAGTCATCTGTATATAATGACAATTTTTCTTCTTCTTTTTAAATTTGCATTTTTTGCTTCTAATTACTATACTTAGGATTTCCAATACTATGATGAATAAAATGGGCAAGAGTGGGCATTTGTATCTTATTCCTGATCTTAGAGGAAAACCTTCCAGCATTTCACTATTGAGTATGATATTGGCTGTGGGTGTGTCATAAATAGCCTTTATTTTTTGAGGTAATTTCCTCCATACCCACTTTGTTGAGAGAGTTTTTTTTCCCCCATAAATGGGTGTTTAACTTTGTCAAATGCTATTTCTGTATGTATTGAGATGATCATATCATTTTTGTCTTTCATTTTGTTGATGAGGTATATAACATCAATTGATGTACAGTTGTTAAAACATTTTTGCAAGCCTGGAATAAATTCCACTTGATCATTGTGTATTATCCTTTTCATGTATTGTTTAATTTGGTTTGCTACTATATATTGCCCTGTAATTTTATTTTTCTCCTTCCTTCTTTCCTCTCTCCCTTTCTACCTGCATCCCTGCCTTCTTCCCTCCATCCTTCTCTTATTTTGGTATTAGGCTAAGGTTGGCCTCATGAGTGTAGGAGTATTCCCTCCTCCTTAATTTTTTGGAAGATTTTGAGAAGGAGTGGTATTAATTCTTCTTTAAGTGTTTGATAAAATTTGTTGCTGAACTTATCTGGTACTGAGCTTTCTTTTGTTGGGAGATTTATGATTCCTGATTCAATCTCCTTACTAGTAATTGGTTTATTCAAATTTTCTATTTCTTCCTGATAAAATTTTAGTAACTTGTATTTTTTAGGAATTTTTGCATTTCTTCTAGGTTGTCAAGTTTGTTGGCATATAGTTGTTCATAACAGGTTGTTATGATCTGTGAATGTCTATCATATCTGTGTTAATGTCTTCTTTTTCATGTATACTTTTACTGATATAGGTCTTTTATCTGTTTTCCTTGTTTAGTCTGGTAAGGGTTTGTCAGATTTGCTTATCTTTTCCCTGGAAGTTTAGTTTGGTTTATCTTAGTTGGTTCATCTTTCCTATTGTTTTCCTGTTCTTTGTTTCATTTATTTCTGCTCTAATTTTTATTATTTCCTTTTTCTTTCTTCCACTAACTTGGACTCAGTATATTCTATTTTTCTTTACTTTACTTTTCCTCTTTTCTTTACTTTTATTTTACTTATTTAAGATGCAGTAAAGTTGATTATTTGGGCTCTTTCTTGTTTTTTAGTGAAGGTGGGTTTTTTTGCTATAAATGTCTCCTTCAGAGCTGCATTTGCTGTGCCCCTAAAATTCTTGTATGTGGTATTTCCATTTTTGTTTGTCTCAAACAATATTTTGCATTTACTTTTTAATTCCTTCTTTGATATATTTATTCTTTAGGAGACTCTTATTTAATTTGCATGTATTCATGAATTTTCCAGTTTTCCTCTTGCTATTGATTTCTAGTTTCATGTCATTGTGGTCAGAGAAGATACTTGTATGATTGCAATCTTCTTGAATTTTTCTTATTACATTATTTTATTTTTTCAGTGTTCCAAGATTCATTGTTTATGGCCCACACCCAGTGCTCTATGCAATTCATGCCCTCAATACCCACCACCGGGCTCACCCATCCCCTCCCAGGACCCTCAGTTTCTTTGAATCCAAAGTCTCTCATGTTTCATCTCCCTTCCTGATTTACCCCAATTTACATTTCCTTTTTTTCTCCTACTGTCCTCTATATTACTCTTTATACTGCACAAGTTAAGTGAAACCATATGATATTTGACTTTCTCTGCCTGGCTTATTTCACTCAGCATAATCTCCCCCAATCCAGTCCATGTTGCTACAAAAGTTGGGTATCCATCCTTTCCGATGGAAGCATAATATTCCATTGTAGGTATGTACCATATCTTCTTCATCCATTCATCTGCTGAAGGGCATCTTGGCTCTTTCTACAGTTTGAGGATGGTGGCCATTGCTGCAATGAACAATGGGGTACATATGGCCCTTCTTTTCACTACATCTGTATCTTTGGGGTAAATACCCAGTAGTGCAATTGCAGGGTCATAGGGTAGCTCCATTTTTAATTTTTTAAGAGATATCCACACTGTTTTCCAAAGTGGCTGCACCAAGTTGCATTCCCACCAACAGTGTAGGAGGGCTCCCCTTTCTCTGCAGCCTCTCCAACACTTGTTGTTTCCTGCCTTGTTAATTTGTGCATTCTGACTGGTGTAAGGTGGTATCTCAGTGCGGTTTTGATTAGAATTTCCTTGATAGCTAATGATGATGAACATTTTTTCATGAGTCTGTTAGCCATTTGTATGTCTTTTATGGAGAAGTGCCTCTTCATGTCTCCTGCCCATTTTTTTATGTGATCATCTTTTTTATTTTATTTTATTTTATTTTATTTTATTTTATTTTATTTTATTTTATTTTATTTTATTTTAGGAGAAGTTCTTTGTAGATCTTGGATACCAGCCCTTTGTCTGTAGTGTCATTTGCAAATACCATCTCCATTTCCATGGGTTGCCTCTTTGTTTTGTTGACTGTTTCCTTTGCTGTGCAGAAGCTTTTTATGTTGATGAAGTCCCAAAAGTTCATTTTTGTCTTTGTTTCTATTGCCTTTGAAGATGTGTCTTGAAAGAAGTTTCTGTGGCTGATGTCAAGGAGGTCACTGCCTATGTTCTCTTCCAGGATTTTGATAGATTTCTACCTCACACTGAGGTCTTTCATCATTTTGAGTTTATCTTTGTGTGGTGTAAAGGAATGGTCGAGTTTTATTCTTCTATACGTAGCTTTCCAATTTCCCCAGCACCATGTATTGAAGAGACTGCCTTTTTTCCACTAGATATTTTTTTCCTGCTTTGTTGAAGATTATTTGACCATATAGTTGCAGGTCCATATCTGGACTCTCTACTCTGTTCCATTGGTCTATGTGTCTGTTTTGTGCCAGTACCCTGCTGTCTTGGTGATCACAGCTTTGCAATAAAGCTTGAAATCAGGCAACGTAATGCCCACAGCTTTGTTTTTTTTCTTTTTCAACAATTCCTTAGCAATTTGCGGTCTTTTCTGGTTCCATATAAATTTCAGGATTTTTTATTCCAGCACTTTGAAAAACGTTAGTGGAATTTTGATCGGAATGGCATTGAAAGTATAGATTGCTCTGGGCAGTATAGACATTTTAACAATGTTTATTCTTCTGATCCCTGAGCATGGAATGCTCTTCCATTTTTTTGTGTGTGTGTCTTCTTCAATTTCTTTCAAGAATGTTCTGTAGTTCCTTGAGTACAGATCCTTTACTTCTTTGGTTAGGTTTATTCCAAGATGTCTTATGGTTTTTGGTGGTATAGTAAATGGAATTGATTCTCTGATTTCCTTTTCTATATTTTCATTGTTAGTGTATAAGAACACAACTGATTTCTGTACATTGATTTTGTATCCTGCCACATTACTAAACTGTTGAATGAGTTCTAGTAGTTTTAGGTTTTCCATATAAAGTATCATGTGATCTGTGAAGAGAGCTTGACTTCTTCTTTGCCAATTTGAATACATTCTATTTCTTTTTGTTGTCTGATTGCTGTTGCTAAGACTTCTAACACTGTGTTGAACAATAGTGGTGAGAGTGGGCATCCTTGTTTTGTTCTTGATCTCAGAGGAAGGCTGTCAGTTTTTTCCCATTGAGAATGATATTCACTGTGGGTTTTTTATAGATAGATTTTAGGAGGTTGAGGAATGTTCTCTCTATCCCTATACTTTGAAGAGTTTTAATCAGGAACGAATGCTGTATTTTTTCAAGTGCTTTTTTTGCATCAATTGAGAGGGCCATGTGGTTCTTTTCTCTTCTCTTATTGATTTGGTTCTATCATGTTGATTGATCTGTGAATGTTGAATCACCCTTGTATCCCATGGATAAATCCCACCTGGTCATCATGGATAATCTTTTTAATGTACTGTTGGATCCTATTAGCTAAGATCTTGTTAAGAATCTTGGCATCCCTATTCATTATGGATATTGGTCTGAAATTCTCCTTTTTGATGGGGTCTTTGCCTGGTTTGGGGATTAAAGTAATGCCAGCTTCATAGAAAGAGTCTGGAAGTTTTCCTTCTGTTTCTATTTTTTGAAACAGCTTCAGGAGAATAGGTGTTATTTCTTCCTTGAATGTTTAGTAAAATTCCCCAGGGAATCCATCGGGACCTAGGCTCTTGTTTTTTGGGATATTTTTGATCACCGCTTCAATCTTGTTACTAGATATTGGTCTATTCACATTGTCACTTTCTTGCTGTTTCAGTCTTGGAAGTTTATATGTTTCCAGGAATGCATCCATATCTTCTAGGTTGTTTAACTTATTGGCATATAACTGTTGATAGTAATTTCTGATGATTGTTTCTGTTTCCTTGGTGTTAGTTATGATCTCTCCCATTTAATTTATAATTTTATTAATTTGGATCCTCTCTCTTTTCTTATGGATTATTTTGGCCAATGGTTTATTAATCTTATTAACTCTTTCAATGAACCAGCTTCTACTTTCATTGATGTGTTCTACTGTATCTCTAGTTTCTAACTCATTGATTTCTGCTCTAATCATAATTATTTCCCTTCTTGTGTGTGGGATTGTCTTGATTTGTTGTTGATTTTCCAGTTCTTTAAGGTATAAAGAGAATTGGTGTATTCAGGATTTTTCAATTTTTCATTTTTTTTAAAAAAAATATTTTATTTATTCGACAGAGAGAAACACAGCCAGAGAGGGAACACAAGCAGGGGGAATGAGAGAGGGAGAAGCAGGCCTCCTGCCAAGCTGGGAGCCCTATGTGGGACTCAGTCCCAGGTCTCCGGGATCATGACCCAAGCTGAATGCAGTCGCTCAACCAACTGAGCCACCCAGGCAGCCCAGGATTTTTCAGCTTTTTTGAATGAGGCTTGGATGTCTGTGTATTTCCCCCTTAGGACCATCTTTGCCATATCCCATAAGTTTTGAGTCAATGTATCTTTACTGTCATTGGTTTCCATGAAATGTTTAAGTTCTTCTTTGATTTCCTAGTTTATCCAAACATTCTTGAGCAGGATGGTCTTAACTTCCAAGTATTTGAATTCCTTCTGAACTTTTTCTTGTGGTTGAGTTCCAGTTTGAAGGCATTGTGGTAAGAGAATATGCAGAGAATAATCTCAGTCATTTGATATTGGGTGAGCCCCAATTTGTGACCTAGTCTGCAGTCTATTCTGGAGAAAGTTCCATGTGCACTCAAGAAGAATGTGTACTCTGTTGTTTCAGGGTGGAATGTTCTGAATATATCTATGAGCTCCATCTGGTTCAATGTGTCATTCAAAGCTCTTGTTTGTTGATTTTCTGTTCAGATGATCTGTCCATTGCTGAGAGTGGTGTGTTAAGATCTCCTACAGTTAATATATTTGTATCCATATGACTATTTATTTTACTTAACAGTTGGCTTATGCAGTTGGCTGCTCCCATGTTGGGGGCATAAATATTTATAATTGTTAGATCTTCTTGGTGCATAGACACTTTAAGAATGATGTAGTGTCCTTCTGTATCTCTGACTATAGTTTTTAGATTAAAATATAATTTGTATGATATGGGAATTGCTACCCCAGCTTTCTTTTGAGGCCTTTTTTTGGCATGAAAGATGGCTTTCCAACCCCTCACTTTCAGTCTGGTTGTATCTTTAGATTCAAAATATGTCTCTTCTAGACAGTATATGGACAGGTCCTGTCATTTTATCCATTTATGCCATTTTATGGGAATATTTAGACCATTCATGTTGAGAGTGATTACTGAAAGAGATGTTTTTATTGACATCATGTTGCCTGTGAAGTCCTTGTTTCTACAGATTTCCTCTGTAAATTTCTGTTCTGTGTCACTCTTGGTTTTTTTCCTCTTTTATAGAATGCTTCTTAATATTTCTTGTAGTGCTGGCTTGGTGGTCACATAATTTTTGGACTTTGCCAGTCCTGGAAGCTCTTTATCTCTCCATCCATTTTGGAAGTCAGCTTTCCTGGGTACAGTATCCTTGGTTGCATTTTATTTTTCATTTAATTTCTGAATATGTCTTGCTAGCCCTTTCTGGCTTGCCAGGTTTCTGTGGACAGGTCTGCCATTATTCTGATGGTCCTCCCTCTGTACATAAGGGATCTCTTCACCCTAGCTGTCCTTTAGACATATTCTTTGAGTTTATGATTTTTGAACTTTGCAGTTATGTGCCTGGAGATTTTTCTACCATTGTTGATCTTGGACATGAATACTTGTTTCATTCCCCAGATTAGGGAAATTTTCATTCAGGGTTTGTTCAACTATATCTTCTAGTCTTCTCTCTCTCAACTCCCTAAAGGATCCCAATAATTCTGATATTGGAGCATTTCATGGCATCATTTTTTCCCCTAATTCTATTTTCATGGGATTTTAGATGTTTGTTCCAAGACTTCTCCTGCTCCTCCTTCTCAATCAATCTATCTTCTAGATTACCAATGTGATCTTCTTCTTCACTTATTCTACCTATTAGAATATTTAGGTTAAATTGGATCTCATTGACAGCATTTTTAACCTCTGCCAGGTCAGTTTCACTGCTGCCCTTAGAGCTTCTATCTTGCCAACTTACCAATGGTCTTTTCCAACTTAGCCATTGCTTGGATAATTGCTACCCTAAATTATATTTCTGTCATATTGTTTATGTCCATATCTAGTAGTTCTGTGACAGAGGTTGAAGTTTCTGAATTTTTCTTCTGTTGGGTTTCCTCCTGTGAGTCATTTTGGTGAAGGGATATATAAATGAATATATCAACCACAATCCAGGTGTGAAGTCACCACTGAAATGGAAGAAGAAAGAAAAAAGAGAGAGAAAAAGAGAAAAAAAGCAAGAAAAAATCTGGCCATAATGGGCCCCCATAGTAGGATTTGTATAGCACAAAAACAAAAAAGAATAAACAAAAAGACCTTTGAAAGTAAAAGAAAGGGAGCAAAAAGCAAAACCCAGCCAAGGATATGATTTATATAGTACAAAGGCAAAAACAAATATACAGAACACTGACACAAGAATAAGATGGGAAGGTGAGTACAAACTCTTCTTGTGGGCAGGAAAGTATTTCAGTTCCCCCTGGGTGTATCTTGCTATTTTTGTTAGAGGATTCAACTTTCTAGAGATATAGGAAAGTTAAAACTTGTTTATATATAGGGGTAGTATTGAATAGGAATGAACATTACCTTGAAGCTTATATCTATATGTATATTTAAAAGGAAGGAAGGCAGGAAGGAAGGGAGGAAGGAAGGAAGGAAGGAAGGAAGGAAGGAAGGAAGGAAGGAAGGAAAGAAAGAAAGAAAAACAGGTATATGTGTGAAAAAAGTTGAAGTTAAAAAGTTATTATGGAATGTTGTATTAAATATGAAGTTGTAATAATAAGTGGGTTAAAAAAAGAACAAGAATTATGAGAATGAATTTAAAATTTAATAAAAAACTTAAAAATAAAAATGAAAAGAAGTTAAAAAATAAAATGAAAACCTGTATCTATAAAATATACAGGTTTTGGAGTAGTACGGGGAGCTTAATATATTCTTTATCCCCTTTTGGGGTTTTATAGTTTTATGGAGATGCTGTGGTGGTTGTCCTCTTGTTCTTTTGGCTTGCCTCATTGTTTTTCAGTCAGTCTTGCTTAGGCTGTGTCTCCCTGCGCTTATCAAAGGACTGGGCCCTATAGATACTCGTTTTTCCAGCTTTTGTTCTCTGGAGTTTTTTGTTCTTTCCTGCTTTTTGCAGCTTTTCAGAAAGTCAGGGCAAAGTAAGCTGTCCGCACCAGATCTCCATCTAAGAGAGAAGTCTCAGTCTGCTCCCTGCTCCCCTCTGGATGGTCTGGGACACACAGACTCTCCGTCTGTACTCTCCCCTGTACCCTGTCATCTCTCACAGGTAGCGTGCACCCCCAGTCACCAGCCACAATGGCACCTGAGGCCCCTGCTTGTCCGTTCACCCCTGTGCCACAGAAACTGTGTGTGATATTGGTTTGTGCAAGCCTGCCGTTGTTGGAACCACTATCTGGAGCTCACACCATGCTGGGTGCTCTGGGACCTGGCAGTCCTGCATGCAGCGCAGAAAACTGTGTGGGACAAGTGGCCTCCGGCCCAGGTGGCAGTGTACCCAGCCTAAGCAGTGGTACAGGGGGCTCAAAGTTGCAGTTTCAGGGAATCCCTGCCGGGTTCACTCAGATGCCTTCTACTGTCATCCTGGGACTGCAGTTTTATGTCCCTGCCAGTGGTTGTCAGATTCCCCCAGTTGCCTCTTAAGACCCTTTGTTTTTGAGTGTTTTTAACCAGACTGCAAGCTGATGCTGGGCCCTGAGCACCGGGCACTTTCGTGTTGGGGTATTACTTTCCAATGGGTCACTTCTGGTGGCTCTCACTGCCTCCTATTTCGCCTCCAAAATCAATCTCAGCACTCCCACTCTGCTTTACCTCTCCACTTTACCTCTCTGCTGATGCTCTTTTGCCCCTGTAGAGATCCAGAAGTGTGTAGTCTTACATCTCAGACTGATTTCATGGGTGTTGAGAGTATTCTGGTAGATATTTAGCTCACATCAGGGGACAGTTTGAAAGGACTATTTGAAACAGGGTCTCCTACTTCTCTACCATCTTGCCCCTCGCAATCTTCTTAAATTTTAAGCCTTAATTTGAGACCTAACCTGTGGTCTATCTTAGAAAATGTTCCTTGTGTGCTTGAAAATAAGGTACATTCTTTTTTTGGTTAGAATGTTCTGTATGTCTGTAACATTCTGTATATGTCTGTAACTGTCCACTAGGTTTGTACTATTATTCAAATGTGCTGTTGTCTTACTAATTCTTTGTCTGAATGGTCTATCCATTGTTGAGAGTGAGATATAAAAATTCCCAACTGTTATTTAATATAGTTGATTAATCCTTTTTAGTTCTGTTAGTTTTTGCTTAATATATCAGGTGTTCCAATGTTGTTCCACGAATATTTACAATTGTATATCTTCCTGACTTATTTATCATCACATAATGATCTTCTTTGTCTCTTTTTACCATATTTAGTGCAGAGTTTGTTTTGTCTAAGTATAGTTATACCTGCTTTTGTTTGTTTGTTTGGTTTGGTTTTTTGTTTATCATTGCTTGAAATGTTTTTTGTTTTTTGTTTTTATTTTTCCATTCCTTCATTCTCAGTCTATGAGTGTACTTAAGGCTAAACTGGGTATCTTGAGGACAACATATTGTTGGATCATGCTTTTTTTTTTTTTTAATCCATTCAGTGATTCTATGCTTTTTAATTAAAGAATTTAATCTGTTTATGTTTAAAGAAATTATTGATGGGTAAAGACTATTGCCATTTTTAAATTTTGTTAATGTTGTTGTTGCTTTGGAGATTTCTTGTTCCTTGCCTATTAGCCTTAAGTCTTTTTTGATGTTAAGATGTCTCTTTGGTATCACTGTACATTGACTTCTTTATTGTGTTCTTTTGTGTAATTAACATAGGATTTACCTCTGTGGCTACCATGAGGCTAACATAAAATGTCTTAAACTTATAGCATCCTGATAACAACTTAGTTTCAGTTGAATTTGTAAGATTTGAACCTTTTTCTTCCTCCTCACATTTTATGTTCTTGTTATTACAATCCACATGTTTTATATATTGTGTAAATTATAGTAGATTATTGTAATTATGATTATTTTTTGTGAATTTATAACTTTTAAACTAGATTTGTAAGTGAATTATGCACTACTGTTACTATATTGTGGAATCTATGACTGTGCATTTACCATTACCAGCGAGATTTATACTACTTTTATGTTTTTATGATGTTAAGTGGTGTTCTTTTACTTCCACTAAAACAACTTTGTTTAGCATTTCTTGTAAGATGTGTCTGATGGCTATGAACTTCCTCAGTTTTTGTTTGTTCAGGAAAGTCTTTCCCTTTGCTCAATTCTAGCTTCACAGTATATAGAATTCTTAGTCAACAGTTATTTGGTCCAGTATTTTGAATATGTTATTCCATTCTCTCCTGGACCAAAAGTTTCTGTTGAAAACCCCCCTGATAGTCTTTTGGGGGTTCCCTTATATATACCTTATCTCTTTCCCCTTGCTATTCTCAAAATTCTTTCTTTGACTTTTACTAAGGGAAGTCCAATATAGCTTCAATCTATTTGGAATCCTTTGGACATCATAGATATGCATGTCTGTTTCTCTTCCCAGGTTTGTTCTCAGCCATTATTGTTTGAAATATACTTTCTGTCCCTTACTCTTTTTCTCCTCCTTCTGTAATTCCCAAAATGCAAATACTGTTTGGTATTTTTCCCCATTATTATTTTTTTAAATATTTTTATTTATTTCTTTGCCAGAGAGAGAGATCACAAGTAGGCAGAGAGGCAGGCAGAGAGAGAGGAGGAAGCAGATTCCTTGCTGAGCAGAGAGCCCACCGCGGGTCTTGATCCCAGGACCTGGGGTCATGACCTGAACTGAATGCAGAGGCTTTAACTGACTGAGGCACCCAGGCACCCTGACTCGGTAATTTCTAATGTATTATCTTCCAGATCACTGATTCTTTCTTTTGCATGTTTGAGTCAACTTTTGAAAACTCTATTGAATTATTCAGTTCAGTTATTAAAGTTTTCAACTCTGGGACTGCTGGGACTGTTTTGCCTAGGATAGGACCCAGGACCTAAACAGCTATTGTATGGAAACAGGTCAATTGGTATACTGAATTCTCTGGTCAAGTGAGGCCAGGTTTTGCTCTAAAGATGTGAGAAGCCACAGGCTCCACTTTCAGTTCAAGTACCACTGTAGGTACTGTTATTGAATGAGCTATGCAGCTTCCTGTGGGATACTGGTTAGGTTCTATGATCAGACAGGCTGAATGCTATATTCAGTGAACAGGGCTACAAATTAGATTCCGTCCCAGGCACAGCAGGAAAAGCAGCTCTAAAGCTACTAAAGTTCTTTCTTCACTTAACTGAAGCTGACTACATCCCAGTTCCCTAACTGAACAGGGACACTGACTCTGCTCTACCAACTATTAGCTCTCCCTTCCCACCTCTCAGCTTAAGAACCACTGAGCTGCACATCTTCCAAGTGATGTGGCCAGCCCTTCTGGTCAAATGGAGCAGAAAGACACTCTGTGCAACAGATGGGACTATGCCTTCACCTCCAGGACTTGGGTGAAATGGCAGAAAAGAAACCACACCAGGCTACTCTCAATTTTCAAAATATACTCTCTGGTTGGGAGTGGCTGGGAGCTGCTCTTAGCCTTGGTCTGAATTAGTTTCTCTGCCTCTGTGTAGCATGGGGAAGCTCCACATGCAGTACTGGATTTGAACTGAATGAGGGCAATCTGTTCTGCCTACCTGTCTCTTAATGTGATTGCTGCTCGGCTGCACTGTTTCCAGGACTTGTCATCAGCCCTTATGGTCAAATGGGACTGGGAGACACTTTACATGATGAGTTGGGCTATGCTTCAGCATCTTCCCTGGGCACCAGCAAATCAAGCTCTAGGGCCAGCAAAACTTCTTGTTTGAGGATTCAAATCAGGCAGAGCTGCAACCCAAGAAATTTCCTGGTGAAAGTGCAACACTGACTTTGTTCTGTGTGTGAGCAGAGACACTCGGTAAGATTACTATTTGGACACTGTGGATATGAATTTGTCTGCCAAGATCTCTGTGCTGGTTGTAGCAAGTCCCTCCCCTTCCTTCTCACAGTCATATCCCCAGGGGTCCAGTCCTGCAGATTCCTCTGCAATCTTTGTGGTGTGAAGGCAAAGTAGGGGTTGCCGCGGTACAACCCAAATGCTAAGGGAATCATGGTTGTCCCACTTGGCTTCTCTTTCCCCACTGGGGGAACTGCAGGCCTAGTGAGATTTCTCTGCATGGTAGTATGAAGGCCTTGGAAAGGAGCAATATAATCAATGTTTAGTCCCTTCTTGTTTCTCTTGCTCTTCTTATGCAGTCTATCTTGGTCTCTGTGGTGCAAGGTGGGAGGATTGAGCCTCACCCTTGTGTTCTAAGATTCTCTCAATCATTTCCTATTCTCGGGTAGTGCTTAATTTTTCTTGTGTAGGAGATCAAAATCAGGAACAACCTATTTCAACATCTGGGTAACATCACTTTCATCATGATCCTTTAGTCGTCTTTCTGAGCTAATTATTTCACATGATGCTGTATGTGTACAGCAAGAACCTCCTAATGAAGTGCTTTCTTTTCCAAACAGAGTTGAATCATACTCATCTGAGAGAAGCAGTCTTTCTAATTTTACATGGGTCTTTAAGATGCTCTATAAGCAGTGGTTTGGAATAATCTGCATTTAGGTCCTGCATGTGGCCATGGAAACAATCTTGTAACTTAGGTATTTTTTTACAATTTTTCTTCATATGTATTTCTGTAATAGTCATATGGCCAAACACATAGCTACCCAGCATTATAAATATTTCTTTTGTGTGCTTGATGTCTTAGAATAGTTATTTTCTAAGTGAAAAAAAAAAAAAACTTTGTCAGTTACTTTATACATTTTAGAATGACCAACATCCTTGTAAGTATTTCACAGTGTGTTTACATTTATAGTCTCTTCAACTAGGCTTTAAATTCTTTAAAAATGTTCAAGGCACCTCAATATAATTATCTTAAAATCTATTTAAAAAGCTAGTGTGTCCCATATAGGTTTGTAACTTAAAAAATGCTAAAATTTGAGAAATGTCTTCACAAACCTATAAATGAAAATTTTTCCTTTGCAAACAAACTTAACAAATTGCTCAGATTTATGTACTTGCAACTATTTGAATGATTCAGTGAAAAATGAACTATTTGAACCACTAATTAAGGAGACCAGGTTTGATGAATAGAATTGCCCAAGTTTGAGAGCCATAAATCCCCACTTTCATTTAGTATTTCCAACTTTCTTCTTGACCTTATGCTCTGTTCTGGGCAGTCTATTATGAGTTTAATCATAGGTTATAAATATATGTCACAACTGAGCTGATTAACATATGGATCTACCTATGGATAGCAGAAAGGAACATGACCATATGACCCAGCTGGAGTGCTGTGGTCCACAAAAGGCACACTGTAGACCTTGCACACTATCCAGTCATTTTTGATTCCATTTTAGTCAAATAAATCTAGTCATATGGATCTACCTATGGATAGCAGAAAGGAACATGACCATATGACCCAGCTGGAGTGCTGTGGTCCACAAAAGGCACACTGTAGACCTTGCACACTATCCAGTCATTTTTGATTCCATTTTAGTCAAATAAATCTAGTCATACTTCTTATATTTGTCTTGTTAACATATAGCTTATGGATTCATCATTTCTATACACATAGATGTGCATGAATGCACACACATATACAAACACACCTCGAGTCACTATCTGTTTTTTAGTACTGTGTTAGAAAGTTTAAAAAGGCATAGGTTTCAACATCTAAAATTCCCAGTCTATAAGATAGGAGAAATTCTGTTAAGAAATATAAGACTAACACCATAAAGTGAGTCAAAAGGGAATAACTTGACAAAAAAGGAGTTAATATCAATATATTTAACCAATACATTTACTCTTACATATAAACAGAAAAGATAAACTGTAAATAGAAAAATTGGTGTGTAATATGAACTGTGATTTCTAAGTATAATAGATATACATGATGCATAAAAACATGAAAATAACTTATTTCACACTAGTAACCAGTAAATTGCAAATCAGAATTAAGGAATGCTCATTTTTATTCATTAGTGTGACATTATTGAAAAGATAGATGCTAAATAGTGTTTGATTGACTATATGGGTATAAACTAGTAAAAGAGTATAAGTAATGTAACGTGACACTATATCTATCAAATGTGAGTTCCATATAATATTTGGTCTGGATAATGTAGTTCTAATAGTATGTTTTAAGGCATCCTTACCCATTTTCAGAGAGATTCTTATCAAACGGTATTTAATGCGACATTATCTTAGTAGCAAAATAACAACATAAAAACCAGAAACAACCCAAAATGTCTTCAATTAGATAAAAGTCAAATAAATTATTGTCTAATGGAATGCTGTATAGAAAATTTTTAAATAAGTATGTTTCAGCAAAACTATTAGTATTTTTTATGGTGAGGAGAGGAATATAGAGTATAGAGTGAGAAAATAAGGATAAAGAATGTTCATTTTATTTATTAGATCTCACTTTTAGTTTTTTTTTTTCACAATGAGGTTGTTTCATGTGCTATATTACATAATTTAAAATGATAGATGAAAAGGGAGGACTGATGTGTTTCTTATACTTGCAAATGTGTCTTTAATGATCATATCCAAGTAAAAGCGGCAGCTTATTCCCCTGCAGGTTTTTAAGTGGGTTTTTTTTGTTTTGTTTTTTTTTTACTTCCTTTAACCCCTTAAAGAGCAGGGGCTTGATGGAAGAGTAAAATCTCATGTTCTACATTTCTTACTGACAGGCCCGCCTGCATCTCTATCCTGATATTTCTTTGCTTTAGCAGTTCAATATAACTATTCATGTGTAAAACCACAAAGCAATAGTGAAAGAAATACACCCAGATATACAACTCTTCCCCCTTCCATTTTTAACTGTTATTAACAAAGCTACGGGTCCGTGGGTATCTCAGGGTCATGATCCCAGGGTCCTGAAATCTAGCCCCACATCGGGCTCCCTGCTCCAGGAAGCCTGCTTCTCCTTCTCCACTCCCCCTGCTTGTGTTCCCTCTCTTGCTGTGTCTCTCTCTGTCAAACAAATAAAATATTTTTAAAAAGAAACAAAGCTAATATTCATCTTGGTTTTATCTAAACTTGAGTAGAACGCTTCTTTGTAATTTATCCTAAATCTTAATTTAAGATTAAAAGCTCTCCCTGAAGTTTTACTTGTACATAAAGTTGCCACTGACCTTGGTATTAAATCAGAACACAGTGTCCCCTTTGCAACACTACTTTGATGGCAGTGTTATGCTATACTTTGATTTTTTTTAAGAAATCATTTTTTTTTGGTTGAAACCACTAAAATACAAAACCCTAAAAGGATGGAAGAAGCAACTAAAAAGGAATGCATTATTATAAAGAATATCCCCCCCCAAAAAATATATCTCCTAGCTCTTAATGTTTCAGAAACAAAAAATAGAGTTGCAGGGGATGATTTGGCATTCAGTTGTGCTTCTAAGGAGGACACGATAAACATGGTGCATATAAGTAACTCTCTGAGGCCTGAAAACTGAGTTTTAATTCAGTGAGTTCCTATGTCAAGACCTTGGTTCATGGATTGCCCCATTCCTGGGATGATTGGTTGATTGACCAAAAGAGTGTCCAAGACTCACTTCACCATTTTCTCATGTAGGTAACACCAGTGGGTGCTTCTGGGAGTATTACATTTAGGGAACTGTGGGCACTATTTTATAAACAATATTATTGTTACAATGATTACTCTAAAAAAGTTTAAATCTGGAATCAAATACATTTTCAAATGCGGATTTCCATTAAAGCAATCGGGGAAAATCTGGGAAAATATATTCTGCTTCCAGGGTACCATCCTAGAAATGGATGGTTTTGCATCATAGAATAGAGAAAAATTATATTTTAGAGTAAATAGAACTCATAACTAAATGTCCAATTATTTTATATTTACAAACTCCGTAGAAAGCATTGCAATCGTTGGATACAAATAATCTAAACCTTGAGCAGTATTGGACCTTTGGGGAGATTAGAACAACAACAAACCACTACCACCGCCAACAGCAGCAGCAGCAGCAGCAAATCTTGGGCCCTAACCTCACATTCCCAGTGTGGACTCGAAACGTGTAGCGGTATTTGATGCCAAAATAATTATAACCAGGTGCTAGTGTACTTCTGAATTCATATGACTGTACTTAATTAGAAGGTAGCTCTCCTGATGTTAACCATTTATATTAGGTTTTTAGATATTTAAGAAAATGGACTATATACTTTAAATTTTCTTATAGCTTATAAATTGTTCTTGGGGATACTGGTCTTTTTCAGTGGAGCTTTGATGGATTGCCACACCAATAGTCTGTTTCCTTACAATTTTTGTAAAAGTTATTCTCTCCCAAATAGGAATATGACAGATGCTGTCTGTAAATAATCCAACAGACCCAACCCATCTCTTTAGGGACATGGCTATGAAGGAGAGTTAGATTAGAGCCTGAAAGTAATGCTCAATATCTAGAGGACCTTTTTCAGGGTGGAAATGGTCTCTCATAGGAGGGAAAAGGAGAAAACGAAAACATCTGAAGGTAGTATGGGAAAGTGGAAACCAGAGAAATAAAAGGGACTGTCAGAAGCTCTGTCTAGATCTATATGCATTAAAAGGTGGTCTGTGGTCTGTAGAATCAAGGAAGAAATAATTTGGACCATTTTCCAGTTTGCTCATGATTGTCTTTCTACAAAGAGATTTCGTGTTTGTTCCTGATTGTCTTTCTATGAATAGATTTTAACTGTAGGCTTTTCAAGATGTCAAGGCATAATAAAGAGGTTAGGGAGTTAAAATGAGCCAATGGAATATTTGTTAACTAAAACATCATAGAATTTTTATTCTGAGAGAACTCAATTATTCAGTAACCATTTTCCTTAATCAAAAAAAAAATCTTTATTCCTTTTGGAATTATGCAAATCACTGGATTATGTAGGTTAATTTAAATAAATATTTAAGTGTTACACACAGAAGCTGTTTTCAGAAAAATAACAAGGTGCTCTCCAAAACTAGTATAATCTCACTCTGCTGTGTAGCACATAAAACCGCAAAAGCAATTGGTGATAAAGGGAGCAGGCTACTGGGATGGCAGGTCCAGTTTACTCCATTCTCTAAACCTTAGTTCCCTGTCTATAAAGCGAGATGAAGATACAATGTACAGGTTTGTTATGAAGGAAGAGAAAGAATAATGTGTGCATATATGTATATGTACCTATGAGTATGTATATGACATTTTAATATATAGCATGTTGCTGAGCCCCCTGGCAGATGAAAAATCTTCAATAAACTTTATATTATTCCCAGTTCCTCTCCTATAACAATGATCAATTTGTTATTAGCTACCTGACATTGCATAGTGTTCTCCTTTGGAAATGATCTTTATGGGCCTCAAAATGTGCACTCTTATCATGTTCTTATTTGAAGAAAGAGTATTTTTTAAAAAGAATTTTCCTTTAATTCACTTACAGTAATTGTTGAAAAATATAGATTTTAAATTCAGTTACCAATACATGCATTTTCTTTAATCTTGAGGACTGCAAAAATTGATCCTAAAATGCAGTTAATGAAATAATCAGTCATCAGTGATCCTGCAAATTGAAAATACTCATATATGTGCAAGATAGCTTGTGAATTCATTAAGATATTTTAAATCTATGATCAGTCAATTTTCTCTATTGTTTAACCACTGTAGCACTTTTAGAAAGCCCTTTTTAAATAGATAATTTCATTAGTAAGCATTTACAAAAGAGTTACTTAAATGAGTCAGAATACAATTATAATAGTGTACTTATTATTAAATCATCTCTGAAAAGCAGTATTTTCTAACTTATCCAATCTAAGAATATTAGAGAAATCTAATTTTGTCTCTTTAAAGCTATTAGTTAATGACTATATTATTCATTAGAAGAATATAGTTTTAGATTTTGTATCCTCAATATGATAATGAGCACAGCACCATTCTTGAAAAAAAATGCATTTCCTTATTTTAGAGATATCTCCTACATAAATTAAAATTTAGACAACAATTAATGTGTGGATGAGTAATATTTTTCTATTCCTCTTAATAAATACACACTTACAAAACTGACAAATGTTTCCAAAATTTCTAAGAAATTACAGAATCAGCCACTAATATTCCCCATAAAATTCCAAAGCCATTATATAATTTCAGGGTTTCAATTAACTGAAGTAAATATGGAGAAAGAAAAATACGTTCTGTGGTGACCTTTATGCTCAAGGGGCTTATTCAGCCTTCAAATAACCTAGACTTAGAATACTGTTATTCTTTAAGACACTCACACCTAACAAATGAATGTAATGGTATAGAATGCAATCTTGTAATAATTACTGAATGATGGTAATAGCTGTCACCACCACCACCTTTGCCTGAGGAAGTCAACCACTGAGGGCATTCCATCTCTGTTTTTAACCTTGGAAGTAAAAATATTATTTTGGGTCAGCCATTAAGTCTTTTTATTTTTGATTAGCTTCTCTTGGAACTTATTCTATACTACTTCATCAAAACTGCTGGTATAGCAAAGGTCAGTGAAAAATTTATATAGAGAGAAATAGTAATTTTTATCATTTTATTCCACCCAAAGTATTATCAGCATGACTCTTGATTCCATTTTCCTGTACCTAATTGTTCTATAACCTTGAAAATTCCCATGTGTTCTTGGCTATGTTAAAATTGATTGTATGTGCCCATCAACAAGAGATCATGGTTTACATGCAAAATAAAATCCAGTTTCTAACTTTTAAAGTTGGCTTTATGGAAAATTAAGTAAAAATAGGTGTATATATATCATTTATCAAAGTCAATAAATCTGATCTCCATAGGGATCTGCCACAGTCATAATCCAGACAGCTGTATATACAATGTATATGTTGAAATTTCTATTAATTGTTATTCTCAGTGTGTATTGAGAGCTAAATATTTTTTCTATAGCAGTTCTTCAAAGTCCTGCAAATTTTCCAAATGAAAAATGAAGACCATATATTTGAGTTGATTAAATTCTATATCTATATAAACAAGGCAAGCCAAAACAAATATTGATCTTCCCGAAACCAAAAAGTTAACTCCTTCATAATGAAAATGATCATTTTCATAGAAGACTGACTTTAAATGGAAACATAATATCAAAAGTCACAATAAAACATTAAGACAAAAACTTATGAAAATAGGAAGAAAAATATAATTGCATTTGAAAATAATTTCCTATGTAAGAAAACCACATTTTAAAAACTTACTGTTTTCCATAAAAATATTTCTGAAGCAAAAATAGTGCTGCTGCTTAAAACTTTACATAAAATTTTAATTTTCATTTCATAGGCAGACAAATGTCAAATTTATTAGATAATCACAAATTCATGAAATCTCTTGTGTTTTTAAGTATTAAAATGTAAAATAAAATATATTAGATCTTAGTAACTTTCTATTTGTTTACCTTTAAAATAATTGGAAAAATCCTAGATATGTTTGTTTTAAACTGAGCCCTAAGCTTCATTATGGAAATGCATTTTAATATCTTTTCACTTGACCCGTTTTAGTGAACCTTCATGGCTATAATGACTACTGCTTCTACACTTATTTCAAACTACTTCCCAACTGTATTCTTATGATCCGTATTCATTTTTAATATAGTATTCAAGTACTCCAACTGAACATCTTGTCTTCACCTCATAGTCAACAGTTTGTGGCCATTCTTATCAAATCCTCTTAAAACTCATTGCCAGATTTTTTATTTTTGCGATTGTACTGCTTCTCTAAACCATAAGGCCTTAATTAATTAATTAATAAGTAAGTAAATAAATGAATAACTTCTAAGTCATTTTATTTATTTATTTTTTTAAGATTTTATTTATTCGGGGCACCTGGGTGGCTCAGTTGGTTAAGCAACTGCCTTCGGCTCAGGTCATGACTCCAGAGACCCAGAATCGAGTCCCACATCGGGCTCCCTGCTCAGCGGGGGGCCTGCTTCTCCCTCTCTCACTCCCCCTGCTTGTGTTCCCTCTCTGGCTGTGTTTCTCTCTGTCAGATAAATAAAATCTTAAAAAAGAAAAGATTTTATTTATTCATTTCACAGAGAGAGGTCACAAGTAGGCAGAGAGGCAGGCAGAGAGAGAGGAGGAAGCAGGCTCCCCGCTGAGCAGAGAGCCTGATGTGGGCCTCGATGCCAGGACCCTGAGATCATGACCTGAGCAGAAGGCAGAGGCTTTAACCCACTGAGTCACCCAGGTGCCCTATAAGGCATTTTAATATGACTTTATCAAACAGTCCATTGGAAGTTGGGAGTAGACCTCTATTTATACTTGTTTTAAATTATATTTTAATGTAATGGAAGTACAAGTACACACAACATACAAAGTGACTGCTAGGTCTTTGTGTTATGTCAGTTTTGCTACGCTGGATTCAGATACTAGGGAAACAGACATGTAGATCGTTTAACCAGCAACAAATGTCTTCACAATCCCAGAATTCTCTTCCCTAAATAGTGCTCAGTTAAAGTTGTTTGCAAGAGATATTTGCACAGGATTTGGAAAGTGGAAATGCAGTAGTCAACATGTTTCCGCTCAGGTCTTTGCCAACTCAGACATTGTTGCAGTTCACCCTCTCTGTGGTGAATGTGCTAGATTACTTCGGCAGCAGGCAGCAGCCATGTCTGCAGGTCCTGTAGCTCCATCCAGTTCAGCATCATTCTCACCGGACCACAGGTCGAGAGCCGGTAGAGCTCTGTAAGGAATACACCAGTCCTAGTGCAGGCCATCTGCACATCTGCATCATCTGTGATGGAGGCTTAGAACCTGGGGCAGGTGGATATAGGCTTCAGTGTGTCCTGAGTTCCAGTTCATCCTTATAAATTCTGGTTTGTCCACTCTGTCTTCCATTTCCCATTTAGGGGTAGAGGGTAAAAGACTTCCATAGATCGCCTTACCAGCTTCCAGGTTCTTGTCAGAATGAATCCTTATGATAAATCCCTTGTATCACTCATGATGTCCTTGCTTTTCTGGTTAGATTATAACTGATACATTTGCTCAAAAATGTTAGTAATGAATGTACACAATTCAGATTTTAAAATCACTCTTCTATGTAATTTTAAGTCTATCCCTTCCAATCATTCTCATGAACAATTACCTTAGAGTCTGATCATCTTTTCATATGGATGACTCTGGCAATTTCCTAACATAGCTCTCTATCCTCACTTCTAAAAATTAGGAATAGATAAACAGAATCCCATTTTATATTCTTGGAGGATTAGAATTCACATATGGGCTTAAAGCCACAATATAGGGATAATCACAATGGACCAACCAGGAACAAGTGAATAATAAGATTTTCTGTTGAAAAATTAACTATATTTTTGTTTTTTGCCATATTTTAGCAAAAGAAACAGGAAGACTAGTGTTTTAGTAGGAAGATAAAAATCCTGCTTGAAGTCCAAGAAAAAAATCGATGTTTTATCCTCACAGGATGTCATCAAGAGCTTTGTGTACCTGTCTTATCAATTCATATCTATATTGTGTGATGACCATGCTATGCTGTTTCTGGTTAAATGATCAATAAACTGTTCTTTCATTGCCAGATATCCATAAATATCTGTGTTATTTTCTGTCATCTATTCTCAGACTAATCTAAAAACTTTTGTCAGAAGGGAAAGGGGTGGAAGGATGGGTGAAGAAGGTGAAAATGATTTAAAGGTACAAACTCCTAGTTATAAAATAAATAAGTCACAGGAATGTAAAATACAGTATATTATATATAGTCAGTACTATTCTAATAACTTTGTATGGTGGCAGATGGTAAATGTACTCACAATGGTGGTCATTTTATTATGTGCATCAATGTTGAATCACTATGTGGTATACCTGAAATTAAAATGTTAACTATACTCCAATAAGAAACAATGTACAACAAAACAAAAACAAATGCTTTTCCTGTATCTATTTTAAAGAATATTTAAACACCAACTAACCTCTTAGTAAGGGAGATTAATATGCTTACTTTCTTTCCATTCACTTGCACACACCATTTCTTATACAGACAATGTTCTCTGCTCTTCCCCTGTCAAAACATGGCTCAAAGCTTTCATCACGAATCATTGGTGATTGACCCAAATACGAGCAATATCTGACACAAATCAATGTGCACGTGAGTTTATGTTAGAGAATATGAAGAATGATGAGAAAAGAGAGAAATTAGTTACGTTTTGTCCTAATTCGTTTATCTTTATTTCAGCCTGTTTATAATTTTTGTGATATGCATTTAAGTGAAAAATTACACATATTTTAAATTAAAGAACTAGCACTAGGAACTAAAATTAATTTTAATAAAAATAATTTTTAAAGTGTGCAGAGAGGAAAATCATAGAAAGCTTGTGTACTAAAGAAGTAATTTCTTGGGAAAATATTAATGTTCAGATGTACATTTATTTTTTTCCTGTATAACTCCCTCTCCCAGGATGGATTGTGACAAAAGATGCATTTTCAATAAACACTGGCTGACTGAATGACTGAATGAGTAAATCAAGTAGAGCTAAGTATAAATTAATCTTGTAACTGAAATTAATGAAATGACAATTTACTTGAATTCGGGCTGCAAATATAAACATCAAAAATTCCTTTATATGGTGACTTTCCACTGCCTGTAAAATAAATCCAATGCCTTAGCCTGGCATCTAAATCTTCCTGTACCGTGGGTTTAGTTTTATGTGACTCTTCTGTTACTCTCTTGGCTAGTATTTAAGGGCAGCTTCCTCTCACTTGGTCGTGTCTTGTGTTATTCAGCCCTTAAGTATGCACTCATTCTGACTGCTTTACTTCTATCATCCAATGACTCCTACTCATGATATAAGAAAAGCTTTAAATTATATATGTATGTATATGTGTGTGTGTGCACGTACATGCACATGTGTATGTATGTTGATGTATATATAGGCTTGATTGCATTTATATGGTATATTTTAAAGGAATTGGTAGTCAGACAGCAATTGAATACATAAGGAGCAGGAGAAGGAAAAAAACTAATGAATGATTTTTGAGGATTTAGGAGAAAATGAGATCAAAAGTATAAAAAGGATAATTAGCTTTGAAGGGTGGAAGTATTCCATTCAACTGAGACTAATAGGCAATGATGGGGATTGGGGAAGATAGGGAGATCATTAGCTTGGGAATAGGACTTTTACAATATTAACTCTGAGAAAATGAGATTTTTGTTTTCTCTATGAGTTAAGGGAAATGTCCTCTTTAGAGTGAGCAAAGCATAGATGGTCTTAGATACTGTGTTGTCACTGAGAAATATCTGGAAAATATTATATAATGTCCTAAAGGCACAAGAAACTACATATATTAGAAATGAATTAGAAATTCCCCTAAAATTTTTATATTCTGACTAATAACCTCAGTTTCCATTAAATCAAATCAGAAAATTATCACAGACCATTTCTTTTTTCTTATCTCCACATTGAAAATAAATAATGGCATTTATTTTCATGGATCTATAGATTGCTTGAGAGGTGCTGTCCTGGTCAGGACATGCATGGATAGTTTTGCTCATCTTGGCTACCATCACTCATCTGTCTGCAACATGGTGGGCTCAGCTGACCCTGCCTGGGTAGATCCGTTTTATGTGTTTTTCATTCTCCCCTGGACCTGTAAGTCATTCTCATGGTACCGGCAGAGGTACAAGAAAATAGACATACCCATGCAAGTCTTTCTAAGCCCATGCCTATTAATATTGCACTGAACAATGCAAGTTACATGGCTGAGACCAGAGTTGAGATGGGGAACACTATAAATTACATGGCAAATGACATTTAAGTGAGACATAAAGGTTACATGACAAAAGGCATACAGGTAGAAAGCAGTAAAGAAGTGGAAGCTACATGGCAAAGGGCAAATATTAATAAGTCAATGAAGAACTGGGAATGTTAATACGATTTACCACTAAGAAATAGATCATACTTTCATTCAACATGTGCACTATAGTACAAAAAGCTGAAAAGATCAAAGTTTTTGGAATTTAAACAGACCTGGATTCATATCTTGGCTCTTCTCTTTGTTTGTTCAATTTTGATAACTCCAAAATGAGGACAAGTAATCATACCTACCTTTTTATTCCTCTGCCATTTTATTGAGACATAATTGACATATAACACTGTATAAGTTTAAAGTGTACAACCTGTTGACTTAATACACTTATATCTTGGAAAATCATTGACACCTTAGCTCTAGCTAACACCTCCATCATGTCACAAAATTATCATTTTTTTAAATGGGAGCATTTATGATCTACTTTCAAGAATATAATACAGGATTATTAACTGTAATCACCACACTAAAGTTTAGATCCCCAGGACTGGAAGTTTGTACTCTTTGACTAGTATCTCCCCATCTTCCCCCACCCCAGCCCCTGATAATTAACCATCTTCTCTCTGTTGCTATGAGATCAGCTTTACAGATTTCATGTGAAAGTATCATACAGTATTTTTCATTCTCTGTCTGGCTTAGTTCACTTAGCATTTTATCCTCAAGGTTCATTCAAGTTGTCACAAATGGTAGGATTTCCTCCTTTCTTATGGTTAAATAATACTATATACTTCATACCACACCTCAATACATATACCTCATTATCTATTCATTTACTGACAGATTCTTATGTTGTTTCTATATTTTGGCTATTCTGAATAAAGCTGCAATAAACATATCTCTTTGAGATCTTATTTTCATTTCCTTTGTATAAATATCCAGAAGCAGAGTTTCCAGATTATTTGATAGTTCTATTTTTAACTTTTTGAGGACCCTCTATGTTATTTTCTATAGAGGCTGTGCCAATTTGCATTCCCATCAATAGTGCACAAGGGTTCTCTTTTCTCTACATTCTCTCCAATCACTTATTTAATTCTTGACTTTTGATGATAGCCATTTAGCAAGTATGAGATGATATTTCTTATGGTTTTTATTTATATTTCCCTGATGATTAGTGATGAGCATGTTTTCATGTACCTATTTATATGTCTTCATATAGCCATTTATATGTCTTCTTTCATGAAAAAAAAGTCTCTTTATTCCCTTGCCCATTTTTAAATAAATTGTCTGTTTGTGGTTTTTCGGGTTTTTTTCTATTGAGTTGTATGAGGCCTTTATATATTTTGAATATGAACTCCTTAAGAGATATGAGATTTGCAAATACTTTCATTTTGTGAATGGTTTCTTTTTTTATGTAAAAGCATTTAGTTTGATATAGCTCCACTTACTTATTTTTGCTTTTGTTGCTTGTGCTTTTGGTGTCATATCCAAAAAATCATTGACAATACCAATGTCAAGGAGATTTTTGTCTATGTTTTCTTCTAGGAATTTTATGGATTTATGTTTACGTCTTTAAACCATTTTGAATTAATTTTTATGAGTGGTGTAAAAAAGATGTTCAATCTTTCTGCATGTGGTTATCCAGTTTTCCCAACAATAATTTTATTGAAGAGACTACTCTTTCCCACTGTATATTCTTGGTTCCTTTGTTATAAATTAATTGTCCACATATGCATGGGTTTATTTCTCATTCCCTGTTCTGTTCTCTTGGCCTATGTCTATTTTTAAACTCATCACATATTATTTTGATTACAATAGCTTTGTAATATAGTTCAAAATCAAGAAATCTGATGCCTCCAACTTTGTTCTTTCTTAGAATTGCTTTGGCTTTGTGACTCCATACAAATTTTAGAATTTTTTTTCTATTTCTGTGGAAAATGACACTGGATTTTTGATAGGAATTGCATTGAATCTATAGATGACATTGGGTAGTGTGGACATTTTAACAATAATTCTTCCTTCAGTCTTTGAACAAAATTATCTTTTTATTTGTGTTTTCTTCAGTTTCTTTCATCAAAATCTTGGTCTTACAGTTTTTATTGTACAGATCTTTCACCTCCTTGGTTAAATTTATTTCCTTGATATTGTACTGTTTTTGATGCTACTTGAATGGGTTTGTTTCTTTTGTTTCTTTTCCAGTTATTCTGTTGTTAAAGTACAGACTTGCAAATGATTAATGCATGTTGATTTTGCGTTCTGCAACTTCACTGAATTTATTGATTAGCTCTAATACTTTTTTAGTGGAATCTTTAAGATTTCCTATATGTAAGGTCATGTCATCTACACAGGCACTTGGGTGGCTCAGTCTGTTAAGTGTCTGCCTTGGGCTCAGGTCATGTTCTTAAGGTCCAGAAATCAATCTCTACATCAGCCTCCCTTTTTGGCAAAGCAGAGTCTCTTTCTTCCTCCGCTCTCCACATCCCCCTGCTCACGTTCTCTTTCTCTCTGTCCCTCTCTCAAATAAATTAAGATCCTTTTTTTTTTTTTTAAAGATCTTGTCATCTACAAAAACAGTTTTCCTTTGTCTTTTTCAATTTTGATATTTTTTTAATTTCTTTGTCCTCCTGATCGTTCTGACTAGAAATTTCAGTATTATGCTGTTACCTTGTTCTTGATTCTAGAAGAAAAACTTTCAACCTTTCTCTGTTGAGCATAAGATTTTCTGTGGCCTTGTCATATATGGCCTTTATCATGTTGAGGTATTTTCTAACTCAATTTGTTGAGCATTTTTACCATGAAAGGATGTTGTATTTTATCAAATGATTTTTCTGTATCTATTGAGATGATTGTATGATTTTTTAAATTTTTTTATTTTATGAATGTGATGTATCATATTTATTGATTTGCATATGTTGAACTATTCTTGCATTCTGGAGGTAGGTCCCACTGGATCATTGTGTAGGACTTTTTTAATGTGCTATTGAATTTGGTTTGCTAACATGTTATTGGAAATTCTTGCATCTATATTTATCTAAGACATTCATCTGTAATTTTGTTTTCTTATACTACCTTTATCTGGCTTTGGTATCCAGATAATCCTGGCTTCATAAAATCTTATCTCTACATCTAATTTACCTTGGATATTCTTAAATTTTTTTCTAACATGACTTGTTCCTGCTATCTATCCACTCACTGTTTTCTGCACTCTCAATCCTGCTTGCAAGGATGTATTATTCCTTCTTAAAGTGTTATTGTTAATCCCTAATTCCTCATTGCCTAATTTTCTATTCCAAGCTCATTATCTAGGTGGTGTATCAAACATTCTTTCCAAGAGAAATTCTGCTAACAATGGTTAAAATAATACATTTTTGGCCTATCATACATTTGTTTATGTGTCAATCACCTTCATTTGAGTTTGTCTTTTTCATTTCATGTGTTTAGCGTCAATCACATGGGAGATAGAACAATTGTTAAATAAACAAAAAATATTCAGTTTTCAGGTCTAAGGTTTCAGGTCTAATGATGTTGCTGAAAGATATTATGAGACTACAGTTAAAGTAAACAAAACAAAACAAAAAACTGGCACCATTCTGGTGAGTGTAAGAAGCACTTTCTTTTAATATTTTTTCTGGATTAAAACAATTTATCTTGATAAAGAGTGGACTCTATTAATGATCAAGTCCCATAACTTTTAAGTCACATTAAGTCAATTTTAAAACTTTAATTTTTTTTAAATTAAAGGAAAAGCTAGACCTTTAAAAGAGATGTGGAGAGGAGGGTCTCACTGTTCTCCAAACACTGTCTTCTTCTTTTTGCCTATGCCTCTTCAAAGATGTTTCCTTTTGTTATTGCCCTTGGCAAGTAAGCTGTTCTTTTCCTTTTAAATATTCCTAACTAACTGACTTATTTAAAAAATCCCATATGAGTGACTGTGAAGCTGCTGGGCCTTTTTGTTTTTTATTACTATCTATTTAGATGGGTAAGCATCAGACATAAGCGAGTCAATTCTGAACTGGTCCTTTTGGCATCTGTGGTCTCCAGTGAAGCTTCCTTGTGACTTAACTGCCTTCTAGCTGACAACATCAATCCTTCTTTTCCTAATATCCAAATAACTTCCCTCCATTCTTTAGTGATACCCACAAATGCTGTAGTCCTTATTTTCATTGATTTTTAGGAGTTAAAAAACCTGAGAGAGTGATCTTCACTCTCTTCCCTGCACTCACTATTTCCTCATGAATCTTGAAACAAAAAAGCCAAAAATTAAATTGTCTAACAAAATGAGGAGGGAAATTATGACTATTTTCAGATATTTTCCAATGAAATTCTCTTATGGTCAATATAATGAATAATAATACATCAGTTATGTGTTAAATAAGACAGCATGTCACATATTAAATATTGGTAAGATTTATTCTTTTAGGGTTTAAGGCTATGCAGACAGATGTCAAAGGGAAAAAAAAAACTTGACTTTGTGAACCTCTCCTTTTTAATGTTTAATTCCATCTCTATTTTAAAGGAAATTTAATTTAAGAGAATTATATCCATATGATTCAAGTTCATTTGTATTTAACTGATCAATGTGTTGTTTTACAAGGCCTGTTTGATGTCAAGAAAGCAAAGTGAGTCCCTTTTCCCCCTAGGCTTTGAAATGCATTTTTTCCCCTTAGAAGTATTTGGCAGTTTATAAATCCCAACTACCAAAGACTGAACTGGGGTTTAAAATTAGAGCATTAAAACATGGAACAACATCCAAAAGGGCTGTAAATTTCAATTGAGAAAATGGCCTATAACATAATGATTTTTCATGTCTTTCTGCTTATTTTAATTTTTAAATTCAAAACTAATTTCTTAAGCAAAAAAAATCTTAGTGAAACATTAGAGAAAAGCTCTATCATATTGGAAAAAGAAGAGTAATAAATAACTCATTAGATAAGAGAACTTTAAAAAGTTGGTGTCTTTGCCTGTTTTAATTATCTCCTTCCATGAAGAGGAAACACATTATACTAAGAAAAACATGGACTTTGAAGTGGGACAGTTTCTACTACCCTAACTTAAAAGACATGTGAATTCAGGCAAGTTTCAACCTTAGTTTCATTACTTAAGAAATATGATAATATCACTAATTTCGGAGTTTGTTCAATATGAGTTCACACTTTTCCCTACACCTAACTTTTCCTTTATTTACATATTTTTGTTATTTACTATAGAGACTTCAATCTTAAAGCTGATTGTGTGTTCTTTATTGATATTAGTGCAGGGATGTTTAAAGGTACACTTCAAAAAACTTTTAACAACTCTAAAGGAATGTACCATTTTATTTGTAGGTGCTGACTTTAAATTTTTTTCTATTCTTGGTTTTCTTTGATTTCCTTAACAATTTATTATTGTTTTGAATAAGATATATTTTGTAAGGTCTGTGGGATCAGTCAGGTTGAAAACATATGAACAGAAGCACACATACATACAGAAACAGTTCTAAGGCTGTACCTATACAGTGCAGAGGAGCTAAAATTTACTTTGAGAATTCAATTACAATAGAGCAAGGGTAGAATATCTGAGAAAAAGTGATCAAGACCATTTTCACATTGAAAGACAACATCAATCTCTCCCATCCATGATTTTCCAAATCATTATTAGACTCTATCTTAAATTGCTATTTTCCTAATATATATACACATTGCCACATTTTTACACAGTAACTGACTTACCTCCAAATTCACATAGGTCAGATGTATAAGCAATCAGCCAGTACTACACCAGATGTCTGGACAGGCTCACAGAGAAAAAAAATATCACTGATACCATTTGTAACAATTCTTCTACTTGGGTTGGGACAAGAAAAGAGAAGCAACTGTCTCAGTTTAATATTTCATTTTTCTTATAGTTTTCTCATTGGCCTCAATTTAATGTGATTGTATTGGAAAATAAATAAGTAGAGGATAAATGTTAATTGAATAAAAAGAAATGGTTACCAATGAGACTATTCCTACCATCAGTATGGCTATTGTTTCAAGAATCTAGGCCCCAGGAAAATAAATAAGAATATTTTATTTATTGGTCAATGTTCTAGTCCAGAGAACCTTGAAGTTCAATGTAGGAAGGGCTACAAGATAAAATCAGATCAAGTTTAGGAATTCTGGAGTTGGAAGATCAGAATATACTTTGCATTTGTACTTTCCCAAATCACTTTTTGTGTTCTAGCAGATTTTTCTTTTTCTTTGATTACCATCCTTTTTCTTATTCCCTCATGGTATTCTTTAGCCCTTTGGCCTCTCAGTGACTATAGTGCTGGTGTTGATATGTGTTTGAAATAAGGAAATAGGATATTTAGGGGCTGCAATTATGTTATTTACAACTGTCGCTATATACTAAACATATCCTAGAATATGTAAATATAGTAGGATCTCTCTTCTCCAAATTCCATTTAAACAACCTGCCAGATTAATCAATACTCTCATTTCCTATCTAAAACATAGTAACCAAGACCAACAGTGCAGTTAGCCAGCAACTTGTTAGTATAATTACACATTCTCTCGGTCATCAAGTTGTGCTTGGAAAGGACACTGCCTAGTCCAGATGTAGTCACTATTGTAATTAAGTAAATAAATAATAAGTAAATAAATAAACTATGTAAATAAATAAGTGAATGAGATCTAAGTATGGAAAGAGAGGCTATTTCAATTAATTTGAATGACTAGGAAAAATCTCAAAGCTGAGTTACTAAAACAAAACAAAACAAAATGATAGTATTGAATTAGATGTGGGTGAGAGAACTAGAAAATACATTAAGACTACAACATCTTTCTTTGTAAAAATCCCCTGTGTTAGCCAACTTGTTTGCTTAACTGACCAACCAGTGGTCCCAATTGTGCTGTTTAAGACTCGCACTCTAAGTATTTGGTGATGGAATGAAAGTAATTGATTCAACGCATTCATCTAAACCAATGGAACAGACGCTCAGTAAGCAGTTGATTGTATCAGGGCACATTTGCTCTCTTTCCAGCCTTAGACAATGTCTGATTAGGCACAGCTCAACTGTACCCAGCCATGCATTTCTGAAGCCATAAAAATGAGCATTCTGCATAAATTACTCTCTTCAAGAAATGTTTTTAAATAGAAGATTTTTGAAATTTTGACAGATTTTGGAGTGTTTTCTTTTTGGTCCCAAAGCAACTAACAGTTTTATATTCCTTCACTCCCATGTAGTAATACCTTTTGATTTCTGTGTTGCTGTCAAAGGCATCCCAGTAATATACACTGGATATCTAGAGATTCTTGAAATCCTCCTTCCATTGCACATATCACACTTGTACATAGTTGCATTCTCTGGGTTTAGGCTCCTTATGTGATACCACTCACATCTTTCTCTCTTTGTTTCCACACCTTGTTAGGCTTCTGATTTTCCATGGAAGAGAGAAAAAAAATGTAAATTTGGTTCATATGTAAAAATAGGCATAGAGATGGTGGAGATATGTCCAGAAATAAACCAACAAGGAAAATGTGCATGAGAAAACAACATCTAATTTCAACCCCTATGTCTTTGAGCATGCTCTCCTTTCTGTTTGCCTGACAAATTCAATCCCCTCAATATGCAGCTTCCTACATATAGGCCTTACCCCATGACTCTTCATGATGAGACTAGGGGCAGCTTGTCTCATGACATCTTTTCCACTCTACCCTTTCTTGGCCTTCTTAGTACTATTTTCTGTTTTGTTTGTCCTTGCTTGTAAATCCATTCAGTATTAATTTAATATTTTTATATTTCTTCCTAGATCAACAGATTTAAAATTTAGCTCATCTCTTTTATTGCTAGTCTTACCATTGAATCCTTTAAGTTCTCACTCTGCTTAAAATCTCCATAGCCACAGGCTAGCTCTCCCAATTTCCCTTCCTTAGCTTATCTTATAGAATCCTGACAAGTACACCTCTCTTTATCCATCTTTCCCAAGGTATGTATTAAGAACAAGTTTTATGAAGGAAATGGTATCCAAAGTAAACTTGAAAAGTGAAAGTTAAACATGATCTTTAAGGAAAAAGGAACAATAGATATCTCTGTCAATTGAGTCTTATTGACAGACTTTCATGTGAACACTGTGCTTCTGTTAACATTAAAATTCTCTTCTTTCTCTCCAGTTTGACTCTGTGAGATCACATCTATTTTCATAGTATTAAATACCATCTATAAGATGAAGACTCTCCTTTGAGTTATAGAACTTCATTCTAAATTCCTCCTTGACATTTTCATTTGGATGTCTCACAGATCTCACACTTAATACATCCCATACTGAACTCTTGATTTCCCTTAAAGCTTATCTCTTCCTTTTCTCAGTAGATAATGTGACCATCCACACTATGGGCATGATCATATCCCAAATCTATTAGTCTTCTTTCATTATTACCATCCAAAGCTTCTATCTGTGTTGTTCAATTTTGCAAAGACTTTAAAAAGCTGACATACAATAGATGCTCATTAATAACTATTGACTGATTGGGTATTGCTATCCCAGTCAAAGTTGCCATTATCCTCCCCTGGATTTCCGCATTGGCCACTCCATAATCCTATGCTTATACTTTCAAAGTCATTTTCCACATAGCAAACAAAGTGAACTTTTCTATGAGAACAGGATGTTTAACAGAGACATTTACTCTTACCTTAGAAAAACCATAATGACCCAGAATGAGAGGCCACAAACTAATTAGTAAACAACAACAGCAACAACAACAACAACAATAAAAGGCACTAAAATCCAAAAAGAGTGCCCCCAAACAGTCTATCCAACTAGGGGCTAATGATGAACTACCAGGACTGTCTTTACCAAAATCAATTCCTTCACCAGCCTCCCTCTACCACATCTTTCAAGCCAAGAGTTGCTTGCCTAACAGGAATTGCAGTGGCTTTGCCTGGTATGGAAAAAGGGAAAAAGTATGCCCCCGGCATCACAGAGCCAAGCTGACCTGTATCCTACCCAAGATACCTATTCAGCTTAAGGAAATTCAACTGTAGGTAGGAGTTTACGAGTCTGAGGGGCAAGATGAAAGACTATAGCAGGAAGTGGATTCCTCATGTGTCTGGACACAGGCATGGACAAGCTCTCCAGAGCCCTTTGAAGAGTTCACAATACCTCTGAAAACACTGACACTGGAAGTTCTACCTTGGGGAAAGCAGTAAGGGCCAGTTACTGGTTACCAGTGAAGCAGCAAAAACTACTCATGGACAAAGTAAAGTAGACCACAAAAAGAAAGGTCTGTGGTTGTCCTATAACCACAGAACCAAGTCCCCTCACCTCACCCTCACTCTGTGCCTTCAGGGAGCTGATTCCAGCCCATACTTAAGTCAAGGGAGAAGGTACAGATTACAAATTTGAGAACAAAGATTTAAACTGGCCTAGGCTTTTGATATCTAAAGGTGAGTATTTTGTTCAAGGTTTTGTTTGTTTTCAAAAGAACATAAAAGAAGAGTATGATTGAAGAGTATGTTTTACTAGAGTATGATTGAAGAATAGATCAAATTCAAATTAAAGTTATGTGATCAATCAATAAATTAGAAAACTTTATTCAATGCTTTTGCTCAAAATTCTATAGCTTTTTGGAACTTTCTATTACTCTTAGAAAAAGTCAATTTCCTGGTCAGGTTGGAAGCTCTAGGTTATCTGGACCCTGGTAATTTGTACATCCAGCCTAAACTCTGTTTTCTGGCCAGACTGACATTCTGGTTTCCAGTTCCTGCAGCCACCTTTTCCATCTCAGGGGGCTATTTTCATGCTTTTCCACTAACTGAATTGTCCTTCCCTGTAGTTCTTAAGGCCTATTTCACTAGGATTTAGCTTAAAGTGAACTTTTCAACTGCTTTATGTGACACCTCCTCCCCTACTTGCATCTGGACCAATGTTTCCCTTCCCCAAGTGCATCCCCACTTCCTAACACAGTACCCAACACTTAGTATAGATTCAATAAATGAGAGTCATATACTTACCACCATGAAAGAAGAATTACCAGAAACTTCATGTCTCATATAATTTTTTTTTTTTAAGATTTTATTTATTTGACAGAGAGAAACACAGCCAGAGAGGGAACACAAGCAGGGGGAGTGAGAGAGGGAGAAGCAGGCTTCCCGCCAAGCAGGGAGCCTGATGTGGGACTCGATCCCCGGTCTCCGGGATCATGACCTGAGCCAAAGGCAGTCGCTTAACCAACTGAGCCACCCAGGCGCCCCCTCATATAATTTTTTAACAGACTCACTTTGCAAACCTCTTTCTTTGAAGGGATTAGTATTTCTAATAAAATATTTTATTTTCCAATGGAGTTAAATAATATTATGACCTAATGAGAAGTGATCAACTCACCCATTCAGCTGACTCTCAACTGACTGTGATCTTTTACCTTATTTTTTCCCTTATTTTTCATCTGTTATTATCTGACTATTCCCTTTTCTTACAAGATGTTCTTTTCAAGAAGGAATTTTGAAATAGGCCTGCATGAGGCTCTCATCTTGCAGCATGTTGTAAATAAACTTTGACATGTACAAACAATTGATTTGTAAAAAATCATTTTTAATATTAAGAAATAGTCCATAAATGTTTACCTGTCTCATGAGGACCGATTCAAGTAAAGCCAGCGCCATGACTGGATTGGGGAGGAAAAAAAGTCACAACAAATTTAACATTGAGATTATTTGTGTGTTTCCAAGTCGTTTGATGCTGTGATTAACCAGTGAGGTTTTGCTGACACTCAGCAAACTGAGCTCATTTTCAGAGCCCTTGTTTATCAAAGTTTTGTGGCCATCTTAATGATGTTTTTCTGTTAAATTTGGGAGCAGTCCAAATTAAGGATCTGAATATATGGTTTTGGTCAGGAGGTAAACACTCTTCAGAGTGAGAGTCTACAGAAGTAGTTTGATATTGGGGGGTCCCCACTGGGAGCCAGGGCTGTACAATCAGTTTCTTGTCAATGTTTTATGTCTGAGGAATTCCTGGATCTTTGAGGAATCACATGACTAATTATATTTGACCACTGTTTTACATTTGAGAAAGCTCATGATTGTTTTTGAAGAGTCCCATGGCTGGGATTATATTGTGACTGAAAAATGACCAACTCTTTAGAAAGGTTGGGATGGTTGTGTAATTAATTCAGAAATGTTTGGCTGTGGGAAGTTACTTTGTGTTTTGCCTGCAGGGTTTTGTTTGTATATGTGTTTAGGTCTGTTTTTGCAATTATCTTTAGGTAATTGCATAATTGCTTCGGCAGTTTTTTGCATATTTACCTGTCTCTGAAAGCAGTTACTTGGAGTCATTTTGATGGTCAATGAGATTCTTTGGGCAACCTTATGTTTGGAAGTTAGATGCTCACCTAACCAATTGCATAGAAAACCAGAACAAGGAAATATAAGTATCTTTAGACTTTCCTTTTCCATATCCACTTTAACAATGATTAGCTAACCATTCTTTTTTATGGAAAATGCTCCTACTGAAGAACAGATTTGATTTGGCCTCTTTAGTCTTTTCTTCTTGTGGCAGTCTTGAAATGAAACATTTTCATATGCCAGTGGTTTCTCTATGCACCTAAAAATTATGGTTGTTTGACATTTTTTTGTTCTGTTTTGTTTTAATTTGTATGTTTGCATATTTTTGTATTGAAATGAGTTGTTTACAGCTCTATTTTCTCAAATGGAGTATAAAGTCCTTAGTGTCAGAAATTTTATTCATCATTTACCTCTGGCACATAGTAGGTACCCAGTAAATATTTATCAAATAATTAGTCTACCTTTTCCACAATTGTATCCAATGTTCAGCATAAAACTTACAATACAGTGAGTAAATAGTTTTTCAATGAAAGATCTAAAATGAATTCTAGTACTTACATAGATTTGTCTACCTACATAAATGTCTTTGCTGACACAGTAACATCAACTGTCAACAATTTTCTGTATCACTCTTCTACATTTTTCTGACCACAGTCAACCACCCATCAACAAACTTTATCTCAGAGTCTTAATGTTTACTCTAGTTTTGACAAAAGCTTCTGGTTCCTTTAGTTTGAAGAATTCTTGAATTTCACTCTTTCCTTTTAGACTTGGCTCTAGCTCAGCTCTTGCTTCTGTTCACCTGTCCAGATTTGCTGCCTTAGGAATTTTCCCACCATACCCTAATATAAGCCTTGAGTCTATGGGAAACCACAGCCTAATACTATTTCTAGAAATTAGGTACTAGGGAATAAAAAAAAAGTAGACTTGGCCACGAGCTGATGACACAAAATCCTGGAAAATTTTCCATGTAATGACAGGATCCTGGAAAAAATCTTATAGTTTTTAATGAAAACAGGCTGTTTTAAAAATTCATAATTTTAAAATTTCAAGAACTTTTAGTACTTATGAAAAAAGCCCTAATTTGCCTTCAAGATAAACTAGCTTTCTTATGACACAATCACCCAAATGAACCAAATAAGTATAAAACTGTGATGCAGTAATATTTTTAAAAAAAATTTTTTAGAGTAAGGGCAAAAACAATGTTTATCTTAAAGTATGATATCTGAAATAACTAAAATGTGTGTTTATCAATTTATAAGCTTTAGGACGTATATTTTCTTCAGCATAATTATTTGTTACTTTATTGAAAATCCAGACATTTTTGTAATGTTTCCAGCTTTTATCTAAATCCCAGTTAGTTAACATCTAGTATAAAGTTAGTGAAGGGAAGGAAGTTTGGGGTTGTAACTTCAAGGTCAAACTGTACTATATAATAATAAATTTTTTTTTTTTAAAGATTTTGTTTATTTGACAGAGAGAAACACAGCCAGAGAGGGAACACAAGCAGTGGGAGTGAGAGAGGGAGAAGCAGGCTTCTCGCTGAGCAACGAGCCCGATGTGGGCCTCAATCCCAGGTCTCCGGGACCATGACCTGAGCCGAAGGCAGTCACTTAACCAACTGAGCCACCCAGGTGCCACCAAAAGAATTTTTTTTTTTTTTTAATGAAGGGCAGACTTGCAACTCAGGAAAGCATGCTTTCCTTAATAAAACATTCATTTTATATATTTTTATAAATTTCACACTCTCTAAAAATTATTTTTGTTTATAAGAAAAATATAAGAATATACATTTGTGATGATTTCTTTGAGTCACATTGTAGTCATATTACTTACTGCCTCCAGTTCATTCTCTTGTTTTTTCTTAGAATATTTCTACTATTCTATCAATATTGGTCTCATCAAAGTCAACAGAGACCTCTGTACAGCTAAACCTGATGGTAATTTATCATTATACAAATTATTTGGTTTCTTGACAGCATTGGCACAATTTATCATTCCCTAGTCCCTGCTAAACTTTCTTCTCTTAACTTTAGGATATCATTCTCTCTTCTGGTTTTATTCCTATACCCCTTATCTCTCCTCATTCATCTTTTCTGGTTTCCATTTCTCTCAAATCTCTAATGATAAAAAATTCCAGAGTTTCTTTTGGTCCTCTTTTTCATCTGCTTTCTTGCACCTCTCATCTCTCAATGGTCTTGTCCAGTATCGTGAGATTAAATCACCAGATAAGTATCTCCAGACCCCGCTCCCAAGCTTCAGCTTAATTTCTCCATCCAACTGCTTGGGCTCCTACCTTGTTGAAAAATAGATATTTCATATTTTTCATGCCCCAAACTAAATTCCATTAAATTTCACTGTCTCCAACTTTTCCCAGCTCTATTGATGACACCCATGCTGCCTGGTTCCCCCCTCTCTCTGGCTGATCATGGATTCTTTCCCTCATAGCTCACATGTAATTTGTCTTAGCCTTGGAAATAGTCATTCATTGCTGCTTTTTTGGCCATGGGCTTTGTAATTTCTGGCTCAGATTACTGAAATGACTTCTTTGCTCCTCTGGATGCCCTATCCTTCTGCTAGAGTCTAATCTCAAACAACAATCAGAGTCATTCATGAAAAATATATGTCAGGTTATGCCACTCCTCTTCATAAAATTCAACTATTTCTCAGAATAGAAATTTAAGTTCTTAAAGCAGCTTTAAAACCCTACAAAGTTGTCTTTCATTACATCTCTGAATTCATTTCCTTGTGTGTCCCCCCTTTGTTTGTCATTACAGTTAAATTCAACTCCTTATTGTTTTCCAGACACAATGGACATGCTCACATTTTAGGGTTTTTGCATTGCCTTCACAGTAGTTTCCCTTCTGCAGTTTCAGGTACCTGAGGTCAAATCTGGTCCAAAGTCAATGGCACTCCTGACTTATTGTCAGAAGGTCAATAGTAGCCTAACATTATGACACAATGCTTACACCATTCACTTCATTTCATCTCATCACAAGCATTTTACCACCTTATAGCATCACGAGAAGAAGGTTGAGTACAGTACAATAAGATATTTTGAGAAAGAGACTATGTTCACATAACTTTTATTACAATATATTTTTATATCTGTTCTATTTTATTAGTAGTTATTGTTAATGTCTTACTGTAACTAATTTATAAGTTTAACTTTATCACAGGGATGTATTTATAGAAAAAAATATAGTATACATAGCACTCATTCTTCCAGTTATTCACTGGGTTCTTAGAATATGTCCTTTATGGATAAGGGGGGACTACTGCATTTTTTTACAGTGCTCTCTCCCCAGGTACCCACTATCTAATTCTCTCAACCCTTTCAAATCCTTTTTCAAAAATTACTTTCTCAAATGAAGCCTAGTCTGACAATCTTATTTAAAACTGTGTCTTTTTCAAATACTCTATAGCCCTTACTTGACTCCATTCCCTGCACCTTCTTCTCCATATCATTTAATATTTTCTAAAAACCTCAAAAGATTATATATGTTTATTGTCAGGAATATCATAAATTCTGCAGAAAGTTGTTATCTTCATTGATTTTGTCACTGTTATGTTTTAAGAACTAACAAAAGTTCTCACAAGTAAGTACTCTGTAATTTTTTTTAAATGACTGCATAAATGATGTATTCAAACTTTTTCACAAGATCCATGCATGCAGCCAAAGCTTTATCTTTGAAAGAGAGGAGAAGCTGTTAAAAAGAATGGAACTATACCCGTCTTTGATGTCCTATGTGTAGTGTTATTTAAGATTGAATCAGTTAGACCTTTGTGGAGGACAGTGATATATTGACTTTCTTTTATGTATTGTATTGACTGATTGAAACAAAGTAACACCTCAGGGTAATGGCCAGAGTTTCCTCAGGAAGTAGCAGGCAATTACTTATATGAAGAGGTGAAACTTGAGAAACATGAGTAATAAGGTTTTGGCTCTACTCATTGGACCTGGCGGAGATAAGAACTTAGATGGTAACTAGGTTCTGAGTAGATGTGTGCTAAAAATCCTTCCATTTTCAGGTAGACAAGTCACTTCCATGAGAAGGTTCATGAACTTGCAATATGGTCATAAAATGAGAGCAAGTAGGGAGCTGACCTTGATCAGAGGAAGGCAAGCTAGCAGCTGGACATAGAACTACCATTAGTGGAGCCCTATAAATGGCTTGCACTTTTGAAATAGAAGAGTAGCACTTCTAGTGGTTAATTGTAAACTTATCTATAGTGTCATTAAATTTTTAAAACCTTTTAGCTTTCAGGTAGGTTTTGTTAACTCTTATGTAGGCTAGATTTTGTTTTCATTATGTAAAATGGAGAAAATAATCTATGCCTATACATGAGCCAAAGAAATATAGGGGAGGGCAACTGCAGCCTGAGAAAATCCAAATTCAAAATGGTAGAAATGTCATACTGTAGAGGAGGACAAACAGAACAGAAGTCTACAACCAAACAGCAGGCTATGAATGCAAATGTGAGCCGGGGCAGGTTAGTGGAACATGTGAATACTACCTAGGGATTTCTAAAAAAGATGATTGCAGAGGACTAATGATTCACTAAGCTCTCTATAGAACAATATTTAATGAGATTCAGGTTTTTATGTTCAGGAATTGAAAAGGAATATGGCTGATGAGCTGATGATTTTGGGGGAAATTTGTATTATATTTAGAATAAAAAAATCTTGAAGATGTGTTTAGGCAGAATATAAACATCAAGTTAAAATGGCAAAGTTGAGGGCGCCTGGGTGGCTCAGTTGGTTAAACGACTTGCCTTCAGCTCAGGTTATAATCCTGGAGTGCTGGGATCAAATACCACATCAGGCTCCTTGCCTGGTGGAAAGCCTACTTCTCCCTCTCTCACTCCCCCTGCTTGTGTTCCCTCTCTGGCTGTGTTTCTCTCTGTCAACCAAATAAATAAAATCTTTTAAAATCTTTTTTCTTAAGATTTTATTTATTTATTTGTCAATTTATTTGTCAATTGTTAAAATATTTTTAAGATTTTATTTATTTTACAAATAAATAAATAAAATTTTTAAAACCTTTTTTTAAGATTATATTTTTTACAAACAAATAAATAAAATCTTTTAAAATCTTTTTTAAGATTTTATTTATTTGACAAATAAATAAATAAATTTTTTTTAATCTTTTTTTTTTTAAGATTTTATTTATTTGGCAGAGAGAAACACAGCCAGAGAGGGAACACAAGCAGGGGGAGTGAGAGAGGGAGAAGCAGGCTTCCCACCACGCAGGGAGCCTGAGGTGGGATTTGATCCCAGGACTCCAGGATTATAACCTGAGCTGAAGGCAGTTGCTTAACCAACTGAGCCACCCAGGCGCCCCAAAATCTTTTAAGAAATGGCAAAGTTGATGACTTGAGAGGAAGTTTAATTGTACAGTGGGTAAAGAACAAAAAAGACTTAATCAAAGAAAATAATAGAAACAAAACAAATCTACTTTTGAGACTGTTCAAAGTAAAACAAAGGATACTATAAATATGAATGTTAGAATGTAGAGAGATGGGATTTAAGGTAAATTTAATGGTAACCTCTATTCTCTCAAAGAAAGCGGGTAACCTTAGCAGAATAAAGAAAGGAAGACAGGATAATTCTTGGAAAATTAAGAGAACTGCTAAATCTCTTCAAATTTTTATTTATTTATTTATTTATTTTTATTTGTTGGTTATTTAAAACATTTTATTTATTTATTTGACAGAGAGAGATGACAAGTAGGCAGAGAGGCAGGCAGAGAGGAAACAGGCTCCCTGCTAAGCAGAGAGCCCCATGGGGACCTGGATCCCAGGATCCTGAGATCATGACCTGAGACAAAGGCAGAGGCTTTAACCCACTAAGCCACCCAGGCACCCTAAATTATTTTTTAAATAAAAAAATGAAAAAATATAGTCACCATGGGGACTTAAACTTGAAAGAAAAAACTTAATATACTCTAATGAAGAATAATCCCTTCCTTATGTAATATCCCCAAGTGTTTTTTATCTATCTATATATAAATATATATGTAAAAACACATATAATAACAATAGTGTATATGAACAGTTATCTAGACTATAATTATATTCTATTATACCAACAATTTTATAATGTGTAGCAGCAAAACTTTTATAAATATGTTTACACAAAACAGAAAAAGTATATAAAATTTGGCAAGCTATAACTACCCTCCTAATTTTTTATAACTTATTCTTTTTATTATAAAATTGTGTAAATGAGCCAGAGACATCATAATGTTGATACCAATACCATTGTAAAAATGATGGAATAAATCAAAGTTAATATGCTATAAGCAATCCTTAGAATTCCTCATAATCCCTGGGTGTGGAGAGGTGAGCGTGGTTCATAGTTTATTGGTGGTGGATATTGAAGTGAATATTTCTGAACCCTTGTGAGCATTTCTATCTTTTTTTATTAGACTTTTTTACATAAGATTTTGTTTCAAACACTGTCTTAAAAAATGACAACCAGGGTATAGTAATAGAGCAATACAAGTGCATAGAAAGTCTGAATTTACTTAGCATCTTTTAAGAAATTAATGATATATTAACACCATCCTTTAAATTAACCTAAAATATACATATTAATTTTACATTAAATTTTGCTTAACTATTTTTTATGGATTTAAGTGACTTTTAAATTTCCTTCTTTTTCTTTCAAAATTAGTCATTAAACTCATATGTTTGGATTGACCACTGATCTAATTATCCCTCAAATGACATCAGGTAGATTTAGTTGAAGAGACTCAGGTAAAGTCTATGGAAATTAAACAATTATTTTGAACTCTGGGTAGTCATATCCATGCAAAGTACTTGCTTTTCCCATTTAATGGTAAATAATTGTTTTCCTCAAATTTTATAATTGATTTGATTTGTAAGCATATAAATTATTTAGACATGGCATTTGTAAAATAATTTAAAAAGTCAACAAGCATAAAGTGAATAGTCCATAAATGTTACTTCATTATTTTAAATTCATTATTAGGATTTTTAAAAATCAGACTTGTTATAATTCACTTATTATTTTCAAGTTCACATGAGTTTCTTTTCCATTTATCATTTTTATGAATGACTACTCTAATTTCACTTTCACTGAATCAATTTTATTTAAACATCAATAAAGCTTGCATTGTAATATTTTAGCATTTACATGAATAAATAAATTTTATAATCACATGCACTCATTTAAAAGACCACAAGAAATGTTTTCCCATTGTGCTTTCTGCAGTATACTTCATGTAATGTGTGCCCTGCAGAAAAACTTCTTGTGGGCCTGTAGGTCATGGATCTGATAAAAAATAAGACAGAGGTAGAAGGCAATAAAATATGATATGCATTATTTATTATATATTTTATATTTATTTTTAATATTTTGCAAATATGCACTGATGGGACAATCTCTGAGTTTATTTTCAAAAATTAAATGAGAATAATACCAAACACAGATGCTGTATATCTAAGATAAATAGAGTATTAGGTAATTTTTATCCTTCCCTCACTCGGAGAGAGATCAACAGATCCTAAAAGAAGTAATTAGAAATATTCTCAAATTCTTGGAAGCTGAAAAAAAAGAATTCAGAATAAATTCGTTTACATTTTCTTCCTTCAAAGCAAGAGACTTTATATGTACTTAATGTAAGGTAGAATACATTTTATTCTTATTCTTATTTATACCTTTATGTAAGGTAGAATACATTTGCATATGTGTTGTCTATTTTATTTTTGTTTTTCTCAGAGCTCTATGTGAGAATGAGCTTGTTCTTTTTGTTGTAATCATGTTAATTTATTTTTATAAGGTTCAGTTTGTGTTAGGTAGTTCACTAGAATTTAATGCATATGAGAAATGCTATATGAACTAAGAATTAGGATCTTGAATATGCATTTAAGAGATATTCAAAGTTAGGGAAATGGAATCAACTTGCAGACAGAGCATAATTTGTGATATATTCCAGTTTTTGAAAGAAATCAAGATTGTTGCTAAACTGGGAATACAATAATTAGAAAGCATACTTGAATGACTTATAACAGTTGAGCTACTTTGATATGATATATCTTCTCTGATCAGCTTTCCCATAGTCCACATAGTCTTTCTTCATTCTCCCAAGCCTGTTTTCCCACACTGTAATTCTGATCAACCTGTGACTATGTCTCTCTCTGTTAACATCTTTGAGGCATCAGAAACTCTTGTTCTGTTGAATACTTTTGGCTATAAGAAAAAAAATGCCCAGGTAAAGTCACCTAAACAATGAGAACATTTAATTAAACTCATACTGCAGTAAGCTAGTAGGTGGACAGTTGCAGAGTTGGGCAGTTGAGGCACACTCTCAGCCCTAGAGTGTGTCCTGACCCTTCCTAGGATAGGTCCTGTTTGAGGGTAGCCACCTAAGGGACAACCTCTCACATGTAGCCTCCCCCACAGCCCCAGCCACCAACACGCTGACACCCATGGTGGGGAAGATTATGGTGGATATAGCTAGACCATCAGCCACCTCACAAACTACCCCTCCAGTCCCTTAGTTAATTTGGATATAACTTCTTTACATGGTTAACCCTCAACTTCTTTTTTTTTTTTTTATTTCAGCATTTTATTTTTTTAAATAATTTATTTTACTTTTTCAGTGTTCCAAGATTCATTGTTTATGCCCCACACAAGTGCTCCATGCAATCTGTGCCCTCCTTAATATCTACCACCAGGCTCACCCATCCTCCTACGACCCTCCCTTCCAAAACCCTCAGTTTGTTTCTAAGAGTCCAAAGTCTCTCATGCTTTATCTCCCTCTCTGATTTACCCCAGTTCACATTTCCTTTCCTTCTCCCACTGTCCTCCATGTTACTTCTTATGCCCCTCAACTTCTTTTTAAGTTTTATGTATTTAAGTAATTTCTAGACCCCATGTAGGGGGTCTGTGAGGCTGGAACTCACAAGCTTGAGGTCAAGAGCCTCTCACTCCTCAGACTGAGACAGGCAGGCACCCCTTAACCCTCAACTCCTTAAGAGCAAAGGGGAAGAGAATTGTCAAGCTCTGGTGACTATCTTTCTTGAGCAAATATTCCCCTTAATCCCTAAGTATATATGGAATAGAAGAATAGCACTAGGTGAAACTGTGGATGGCATAGATCAAAGGGTTGACAATGGTGAACAATACTAAGTGTCAGTGGTATTCACTGTTACATTCACATTGGCTGATGAAAAGCCATGCAAATGGTGATACAAAATGCTGCCCTATATAAGATTGTCACAGAAATTTTGACATAAGCAAGACTAAACTTTCTTTGGGTCATTATCCCAGGTTCTATTATTTCTCCACACATGCTTGAGGGTTTATTTAAATAAGTAAAGTATTCCTAGTTTATCAACCAAGTAAATCAAGTCCATAACCAGTCTCTGGATATTTCTGAGAGACAAGATAATTATAGGAGTTTGTTTATTTTTTTACAAGATTTTTATTATGTGATAGTTATAAACCATCATTCAATGGGACAATTTTTTATTAATATTGACTGCTTTGAACATTCCTTTTCAAGATAATTTGACAAAAAAAAATGGGAAAACTTCTTTAGAGTAGATTTTTGTTGGCTTTAGACCAGACTTCAAACATCCTTTTGGCTGTAAGAGCTCCTCAGCACTTACTGTGGATAACTATTCTAATAATGACTGTACCTGATGTAATCAGGTCAATTGGAAAATTGGAAATAACTCAGAGTTTAGAACAGTGGAAAATATGATTTTGAGTGTCCTAATTAATGAGGAGTACAAATTAGATTGGATTTTTTTACGGGAGGAGTGCTGGCTGATGTTATTTATTTATTTGCTTATGTATGTATTCATGTATTTACTTTTATGTTCCTTGAGCAGAAAAATTTTCATTGTGTTTATCAGGGAGTAAATATGTTGCATATGACAAAACTTCAACTGAACTGGCTTTTAAGATGGAAATGGATTTATTGGTCCAAGTGACCAAAAAACCCAAGGTTATTTGACTTCAGCTGACTTGATCCAGAGCTTAACTGATGTCACTGGAAACTGGGTTCTGTCTCTCCGTCTCTTCCACTATTCAACTTGAGTACTTCTTTAGGTCTCAGGCAGTCACAAAATGAATTGTGTAGCTCTTGTTGCTATTATTCTTTTAGGTTGAAATTTAGTGAACAGAGAGTGAGGGTCTCCTTTCCAGAACTTCCAGCAAAGGTCTCATGTAATTTCATTAGTAAAGAAGCACATAAGTAATCTGCATATTCCTACCAAATCAATATATGAAATGCTGTAATTGTTTGGGATAAGGTCAACTCCATAAGGAACATATGAGATCAGAATGAGGATAGACTTGACCTTCAAAGAGAAACCTACTAAAGAACAAGAAAAAGAAAAGTGAATGGTATGTGACACAAACAGAAGTTATTCCTAGAGTCCATATTTTTATTGTCTCGCTCATACACACAAATGCACATACACACACATTTTCATGTACATATCTATAGTAACACACACACACTTCCCATAATTACGCCAAAAATGTTGACATCTCTAAAAAGCATTTGCTTACTCCTTAACCTAGACAACTGCCTTATTCTATTCCTGTGTACAACTCTAAATGCCAGAGATTTCAACAGCATGCCATGTAGTCTTTTCAGGCACGCCCATCACATCCAATATACACGGTAGAAACAGAATAAGTAAATTTGATAAAATTAAATCCATTTTAAATAGGAGGTATATAGGAAACAACACAATAGTCACCAAACCACAGCACATATTCCGTCATGCTGGACAGATAGTAAATGGTTTAGGCTTTTCTGGCTCCATAAAGTCTCTATCCCTTATTCTTCTTAGTTTTACTTTATATTTGAAAAATGTCAATGCACCAATAGCTGTGGGCAATAGACAGGCAGGCATAGGATGAGGGCAGGGAAGGGAGTAAGAAGAGATAGAGAGAGACTTATTGGTTTATGGACATGGATCACTTCAGTGCTTGACTGGTTTTGTGAGTGGTATAATGATGGGCTGAAATAATGTTGCACGAAGAACTGATTTCTTGAATTCTTAGTCCTGCTACCTCAGCTTTGCCTTCATTGTCAAGGTCCTTGTGCAAGATGGCTATAGCAACTCCAGACCTTAAATACTCTTAGATGATATTCAATTCAAATAAGCTCAATTCTTTATCCCAAGATTGCAAAAGTTTCATTATATTTCAGTACCTCTGACTGGGTCCTGTTTTTATCCCTAAGCAAATCACTTTGGCCATAGGAATGGAATTTCTAATTTCTTAGGTGTAAGTTACATGCCTGGAGAAAGAGAAAAGCATTGTTTATACCACATGCAGACTGAGGGTGGTGGTGGGGAATTATCTCTCAATGGAAAAAGGGAGTATTGTTATCAGAATAACAAAAAAATAATAACAAATATTTATATATTGGTTGCTATGGGTCAGGCACTTGTAAAAGCTCTTCATAAGCTTTAACACATTAAACTCTCACAGTAAACTTAAGAAATGTTACTATTACTATAATCGTTTTACAGCTGAGAAAGCTGAAGGTAAAGAGGTTAAGTAAATTGCCTAAGGCCTCACAGTTGGATAGCGCTGGAGCTATAATGAACCCAGCCTGGCTGGTTGTGAAGTCTGTCCTTTTATCTGCCCATTCAGAAATCCCGAAATCCCAATATACCTAAAAGGACTTTTAACCACAGGACTTGATGAAATCACAAAATGATTTATTGAGAATGATTGACCCTATTTTATTTTAAAAAGCGATACAATTCCACATTACTATCAAATTTAATAAGAATAGGATGGGTTCCAAAGTAAGTCCACAGTTACCACATTAACACTATATGGCAAAAGGAAAAATTTCTCTGTGATCACAATTTGTTTGTCCATTATTAGTTTGTTGACAGAATTTGGATTTTCCAAGTTTGGCTATTATAAATAAAACTACCAGGAACATTCTCATATAACTATTTGTGCAGACATGGTTTCTGATCTCTTGGATAAATCCCTAAGAGTAGAAATCTGGATCATATGGTAGGTGTACATTTCACTTTTTAGATAAACTGCCAAACTATTTTACAAGGTGGTTGTACCACTTTTATATTCTAACTAGCAGTGAATGAAAGTTCCAGTTCTTTTTTATTTTACTCCTAGTAGTATATTATTTATGGTTTTAATTTAATTTAGTTTATGAAAGTGGTTAATTATATTAAGCATCTTTTTACTCCTTATTTATCATTCATCTATCTTCTTTGGTAAACTTTTTGTTCAAATATCTGCACATTTATGATTGAGTTCTGAATTATCGAGTATTGAGAGTTATATATTCTAAATATAAGTCTTATCACATCCATACTTTGCACATCTTTTCTCCAATTCTGTAGCATATCTTTTCATTCTATTTGTGTTTTGAAGAGAAGTATTTAATTTTGATGAAGTCCACTCAATTATTTTATTTTATGGATTGTTACTTTGTGTTGTATTAAATTGAAACAAAACAAAAAACTTTGACCCAGGATCAAATAGCTCAAAGGTTTTCTTCTACATTCCTTTAGAAATTTTAGTTTTATGTTTTATATTAAGGTCAGTTATCCATTTTGATGTTGTATATGGTATGAGGTGTCAACTTAAGTTCACACTTTTTCAATGGCTATCCAAATATTCTAGGACTATTTGTTGAAAAGACATACACGTGCAACTCTGTTTCTGGATTCTTTGGTCTTTTTCATTCATCTGTTTCTCTATCCTTAGATAAATACTACACTGTCTTGACTACTGCAGTTTTTTAAGTCTTAAAGATAGGCAGTATTAAGCCACTTTGTTCTCTTTCAAAATGATTTTGCTTGTTCCAAGACTTTTATACTTCTATGTGAATTTTAGAATCAGTTTGTCAATTTTCATTAAAAAATTGTGATTGAAATTGTCTTAAATCGATAAATCAATTTGGAAAGAATTTACATCTTATTAATATGAGGTTTCTAAGCAATGAACAACTACATCTCTATTTAGGTCTTCATAATTTTTCTCAATAATGCTTTATATTCTTCAGTGTAGAGCTATTTCACATTCCTTCTCAGTTTTATCACTTAGTATTTCATGTTCTTTGAAGCTACTGAAAATTTCAATTCTTCAGCCTTGTTAAATTCATGTATTTATATTGGGTTTTTTTTTTTTTTTTTAGATTTCTTTTCTTATTTCTCTTGCAGATTTCTTTAGATTTATAAATAGACATTCATGTCATCTGCAAATAAAGCAGGATTTAATTCATCCTTCCCACTACTGATGTCCTTTATTTTTTCTTGCCAAATTCTGTCAATCAGAGTCTCCAATATAATGTTGAATAGAAGTAGAGCAAACACCCTTATTTTTTTCCTGATTGTAGGGGGAAATCACTCAGTGTTTCACATGTTAACTATCAGTTTTTATAGATGACTTAACATGAGGTTGAGAAAGTTCTCTTTGATTTCTAGTTTGCTAAGACTTTTGAGTGGAAATACATATTGGGTTTTGTCAATGCTTTTCTGCATCCATTGGCATGATCATATAGTTTTATTCAGCTGTTTGCTAATATGGTGAATCACAATGAGTGATTTTTTTTGCAGTTATATCAGCCTCATCTTCCTGGTAATAAATTTTATATTATTTTGATTTACATTTTTAAAAGAATTTTCACATTTATTGTCATGTGGAATAATATGCTATAGTTTACTTTTCCTATAGCTTTGTTGTTTAGCCTCATAGAATAATTTGTCAAATATCCCTCTCCTTTTAATTTTCTGAAACAGTTTTATAGAATTGGTTTTATTTTTTCCTAACGGTTCCATTGAACTTATCAGGAAGGCCATTTGGGCCAAATGTCTGTGGAAAGTTTTTACCTACAAAATTACAATTCCTGTATGATATATGCCTGTTTGGATTATTTATTTCTTCTTGAATGAGCTTTGGTCATATGTGTCTTTCAAGTAATTTGTCTTAATTTTGAAGTCTTATTTATTTTCATGTAATTATTTAAGTTATTGGATGAAGCTATTCAAAATATAACCTTATTCCTTTGAAGATCTATAGAACTTATAATAAATCATCTCTCTCTATCTTATTACTGTGTGCCTTTTTCTTCCACTTCCTTTTCTTCTTCTTTTCCTCTCCTTCCACTTGACCTTCCTTCTTCCTCTTCCTCTTCTTCTCTTTTTCCTTTTCCTCCTCTACCTCATTAATCTTTTTCTTCCCCTTTTTCTTCTCCTACTCTTCCTCCTCCTTCTTCCTTACCAACAAAGAGGTTTATCAATTTTATTGATCTTAAAGGAATAATTTTATATCTTACTGATTTTCCTTTGTTGTTTTTCAGTTTTCTATACAATTGATATTCTTCTGATCCTTAATATTTTCTTTATTCTTAGGCTTACATTTCTCTTTCTTTTTTATACCATAGGTTATAAGGTGGAAATTGAGGTTATTAATTGGTGTCCTTTCTTTTTTCTAACATCAACATTTAGTGATATAAATTCTCCCCTATGTGTTGCTTTAATCATATCTTAGAAATGTTAATACATTGTGTTTTTATTTTTATTCATTTCAAAACACTTCTAATTTTCTTGTTGATTTCTTTTTCAACCAATGAATTATTCCATTGAATTTCTCTTATTGATTTCTAATTTAATTTATTTTGTGACCAGAAAATATATATATAGAGATCAGATATTTTATAGTTATTTAGCCTTGTTTCATGGCCAAGAATATGATCTATTTTGATAGATATTTCACATACCCATGAAAATTATGGGGTTTGTCTTTTTCTGTTTTATTTTTAGTTGAATTTCCTGAGTAAGTTGAGTTTTCAGTATTTTTATAAATGTCAATTGGATCAAATTGGTTGAGAGTCTTGTTAAATCATCTATATTTGATACTGTCTCTACATCATCATCTAATGATACTGTCCATTAATTATTAAGGGATGTTTATGAAATCTCTAACAACAACAATGTAGATTTATTAATTTCTCCTTACAGTTCCATCAGTCTTTGCATTATGTATTCTGGAGCTCTGATACTGGAACAAAAACGCTTCCAATTGTTATATTTTCCTGGTGACTTTGCCCTTTTATCATTATGAAAAGAGCCTCTTTATTTATAGTAATGTTCTCTGCTCTAAAAGTAACATATTTCTTGACTGACATTAACATAACCAGTCTAGCTTTCTTTCTATAAGCCTAACATGGTATAAATTTTATATACTCTTCCTTGTAGTTTCATATTAGAAGTGCATTTCTTGTGGTTAGCACACAGTCTGATCTTGCTTTTTTTTTTAAGATTTTATTTTTCCATTTGACAGAGTGAGATAGTGAGTGAGAGCACAAGCAGGAGGAGCAGCTGGTAGAGGGAGAGGGAGAAGTAGGCTCTCAGAAGAGCAGGGAGCCCAATGCATGGCTCAATCCCAGGACCCTGGCAGGGAGCCAAAAGCAGACGCTCAACCTGCTAAGCCACACAGGTTCCTTTGGTCTTGCTTTTTTATACAATCAAATTATTTTTAATTAGGGTGTTTAGACTATTATATTTAATGTTATTGTTGAAATGGTTAATTTTAAATTGATCATTTTTCTATAAATGTATCTGTCCCATCTGGTCCTTGTTTCCTTTTCCTCTTTAACTTCTTTTTAAATTAATTGTATTTTTAATGAATCAATTTTGCTGACTTTTTTTTTGCTTATTACCTGAGTTATTTTGTTATTTTATTGGTTGCAATAAGATTTATAACATACAGGGACGCCTGGGTGGCTCAGTTGGTTAAGCGACTGCCTTCGGCTCAGGGCATGATCCTGGAGACCCGGAATCGAGTCCCACATCGGGCTCCCTGCTCGGCAGGAAGCCTGCTTCTCCCTCTCTCCCCCCCCCCGCTTGTGTTCCCTCTCTGGCTGTGTTTCTCTCTGTCAAATAAATAAAATCTTTAAAAAAAAAAAAAAGATTTATAACATACATATTTAACTTACTACAGTGTACCCTCAAAGGATTATATCACTTCACCTATACTATAAGGGCCTTATGATAATATACTTCCATTTCTTCTTCAAAAATTTTGTTAAATTTTTGCTATTATACATTATATACTTTACACTACACCTTTATTATTTTTTGTTTACCAATTATCTTTTAAAGAGATATAAATAATAAGCAAAAACCTCACAGGTATTTACACACATAGTTATAATTCTCAGTTCTTGACATTCATTCCTATAAGTCCATATCTTTATTTGCTATAATTGTCTTTTTGCCTTAAGGACTACCATGACCATTTTTTTAATAGTATGAATTCTTCCAGTTTCTTTTTTAGTGTTTAAACATGTTTTTATTTTCCCTTCATTTTTGAAAGGTATTTTTATTGGGTATAGAATTTTAGGGAGATAGAATTCTTTTCTTTTGGTATTTTAAACATAGTTCATTTATTGTCTTAATTACATCATTTTCTATAAGAAATTTGTCAACTCCATTTTCCTGTACATAGCATGACTTTTTCCCTCTAGCTACTTTTCTTTTTTTTTTTTTTTTTAAGATTTTATTTATTTATTTGACACAGAGAGAGAGATCACAAGTAGGCAGACAGGCAGGCAGAGAGAGAGGAGGAAGCAGGCTCCCTGCTGAGCAGAGAGCCTGATGTAGGCCTTGATCCCAGGACCCCGAGATCATGACCTGAGCTGGAGGCAGAGGCTTTAACCCACTGAGCCACCCAGGCACTCACCCTCTAGCTACTTCTAAGATTTTTCTCCTTGTAACTTTTGTTAAGCAATTTAAATGCATATGACTTTGTGATATTTTATCTTAAATTAGTTGTTGCATCTTTGATAGTTCACTTAAACATTTTTTAGGCTTTCTCTGGATGGAAAAAGAAAACAATTTCCAAGTGGCTTTTAAATGTTTTAAAATTTCTAAAGAAATCTGAAAATAATAATCATTATTTTTAACTTCTCAGAATTCACAAGAATCTAAAATTATGAGTCAGCATTTAATTGGAAATGGAGAGGATTTTTTTTTACAGTATAATTTATAGACTATAAACTGTATTTTTATAGCAGTATAATTAATATACAGTGTTATATTAGTTTCAGGTGTACAATATAATTCAACAAATATTTTTAATATTTACTATTGAAGTATAGTTGACATACAGTGTTATATTAATTTCCCATGTGCAATGTAGCAATTTGACAATTCCATATATTACTCAGTGCTCACTATTCTAAGTGTGGTCACCATCTGTCACCACAGAACATTATTACTATATTATTTACTATATTTCCTATGCTGTGCTTTACATTTTCATGATTTATTTATTTCACAATAAAGGTTTAATCATCTTCACCTATTTCACCCATCATTCCACTTCCCTCCCTTCTGACAATAGTTTGTTCTCTGTATTTGTGAGTCTATTTCTGTTTTTGTTTTTTTTTTTTTATTTCACATAGAAGTAGAATAATATGGTATTTATTTTTCTCGGTCTGACTAATTTCACTGAGCATAATACTCTCTAGAACCATCCATGTTGTCACAAATGGCAAGATCTTATTTTTATGGCTGTGTAATATTCCATTGTGTATGTGTGCTTATATATACCATACCTTCTTTAGCCATTCACTTGAGTTCTTTCCATATCTTGACTATTTTAAATTATGCTGCAATAAACATTGGAGTGCAGATGTTTTTTGCAATTAATGCTCTTGTTCTCTTTGGTTGATTACCCAGTAGTGGAATTACTGGATCACATGTATTTCTGTTTTTAATTTTTTGAGAAACCTTCATGCTATTTTCCATAGTAGTTGCAGTAATTTATATTCCTACTAATAGTACTTGAGGGTTCTTTTTCTCCCATCCTTGCCAACACTTATTTCTTGCCTTTTTGATATTAGCCATTTTAACAGGTATAAGGTGATATCTCATAGTTTTAATTTTTATTTCCCTGATAATGAATGATGTTGATTATCTTTTCATAGTTCTATTAGCCATTTGTATGTCTTCTTTGGAAAAATGCCTATTAGGGTCCTCTGTACATTTTTAATTGAACTCTTTGTTTTCTTGGTGTTGAGTAATATAAATTCTTTATCTTTTGAGGGTATTAACCCCTTATTCCCTTATCAGATGTAACATTTGCAAATATCTTTTCCCATCCAGTAGGTTGACTTTTTGTTTGGTTGATGGTTTCCTTTGCTATGGAAAAGATTTTTATTTTGGTGTAAGCTACATAATTTATTTTTGCTTTTGTTTATCTTGCCTCAAGAGACATAGCCATAAATATGTTGCTAAGACCAGTGTCTAAGAGATTACTGCCTGTGTTTTTCTCTAGAATTTTTGTCGTTTCAGGTGGCACATTTAGATCTTCGATCCATTTTATGTTTATTTTTGTGTATGGAGTTGAAAGTGGTCCAGTTTCCTTCTTTTGTATGTAGTTTTTCAGTTTTCCCAACTTCATTATTGAAAAGACTGTTTTCCTTAGTGTATATGCTTGTCTCCTTTGTCATAGGTTAATTGACCATGTAAGTGTGGGCTTATTTTTAGGCTCTTAATTTCGTTCCACCAAACCATGTCTATTTTTGTGTCAGTACCATATCATACTGTACCATACGATACCGTACCATACCATGCCGTACCATATTGTGCCGTACTGTACTATACTATACCATACCACAACACACCATACTATACTGTACGGTATCACACCGTACCATATCATACCGTACCGTGCCATACCACACTATACCATACCATACCATATCATACATTTTTCTTCAGGCTCTGTGTTAGTTGAATATCTTAGACATGTTTGTTTATAGTTTTCATTAAATTTGAATAATTTTGTGCCAATATTTCTTTATGTTTTTCTTCCATTTTCTGTTTCTTCTCCTTCAGTTATCAGAGTTACCCATATACTAGATTGTTTAAACTTATGTCACAATTTACTGATGATCTGCTCCCCTTTTTTAATTAGTTCCTTTCTCCGTGTGTTTTATTTTTAGTTTCTATTGTTCTGTCTTCAATTCTTTTATTCTATAATATCTAGTTAGCTATTAACCCTATCTAGTATATTTTCATCTGATACAATACGGTTTTATCTTTAGTGTTCACTTTGGAGCATTGGAGCTTTGACTACCCAATTGTCTACTTAAATTGGAATACAGAGAACAGTTACAATTATCCTTTTATTGCCTTTGTCTACTACTTCCAACATCAGTATTAGTCTGTATTACTGTTGATTAATTGGTCAGTTTCCCCATTATCATGTATATTTCCTCCTTCTCTGCATGTCTGTCAAATTTTGACTATATGACAGACATTGCAAATTTTAACTGTTGAATTCTGGTTATTTTTGTATTCAGTAAATGTCCAGTTTGATGGGGTCTTGCTTTTAAGATTTGATATGAAAGACTATAGATGTGGTCAATTATAGGCTAATTATTCTCCACTACTAAGGCAAGACACTTCTATTTTTATACCTAATGTCTTATGAATCTGAACTTTTGCCATCTGGCTGATGAGAACAGGCCTGTTTTCTAGTTCTGTGTGAGTCCTAGGAATCGTTTCTTCTAATCCTTTTTTTGGTTCCTTCTCCAGCCCCAGGTAGTTTCCTCTCATAAGTTCTGATCAGTAATTAAATACCCTAAGAAAATCCTCTGAAGATCTTAAGAGCTGTCTTACTGTATAGCTCTTTCCTATCTGGTATTTTATTCTATGAACTCTTAGGCACCTTAGTCTCCCTAGACTCTAAATTCTATCTCCTCATTCAGAGAATCCACTGGGTTTTGCCTGAGTTCCCCTTTCCTATGTCATGGACTGAAAAGCCTCTTCATATAGTATGCTAAGTTAGTCATAAGGTTATCATATTTGTTCCCCATCTGTCAGGAATCACTCTCTGTTGCTTGACGTTCAGGGACTCATATAGTGGTGCCCCTGTTTTTTTATTATTGTTTTAAATGGGAAATCCCTATTATTCTACATGGCCTTTTTTTTTTTTTTTTTTAAAGATTTTATTATTTACTTGACAGAGAAAAACACAGCCAGAGAGGGAACACAAGCAAGGGGAATGAGAGAGGGAGAAGCAGGCTTCCCGCCGAGCAGAGAGCCCGATGCGGGACTCGATCCCCGGTCTCCGGGATCATGACCTGAGCCGAAGGCAGTCGCCCAACCAACTGAGCCACCCAGGCACCCCTTTGGTGTTTTATTATAATAATTCAAATGTGACAATTGAAGGTCTAGGGATTTGCTTTATCACACCTAAAGATACATTATAAGTTACAACAGATAGAATATCTTGGTCTGTCTGGTATGCTGCTTTATACACTGCTGGCTGCTGAGCTGAATGGATCTCCCTTAATAAAATTTCCCATTCCTCCAGACCCCACACTTGATAGTGCAGAATACATAAGGTTTATTTTAAATCTAATTGTGATCATGGTTTATAAATGAGAGGGATAGTTAAAGCTTATGTCACAGTGAGATTTTCCAGAATTCAAAAAGAAAACACTCAAGTGGAATAAGAATTATCTTTGCAGGGTTCATTACTAAGCTTAATGCCCCTGCCGGACACCTTGCTTCTTCAGTTGCTCCTTGAAGATTGTACTCCCCTGCAAGAAACCTAAGTACAACAAATGAAGTTCTTGCTTGATTTCGTCTGTACTACATGAGGATATCCCTAAGGTTTGATGCACTCTGTCTGGATAGCACAGAGGAAACTTTACCAGAACAATCTATGCCTATGACATCCAAACTTCTCAAGAGTGAAGGGTGAGAAGGAGGAGAAGGTTTTACAGTTTTAAGACTCCTGATTTAACATGTGTGTAATTTTTCCAATTTAGATTTATCTTTCACTGTGTCTTAACCACTGTTACTTAGTTTGCTTTTTTTTTTCCTCCAGTAGTTCTAAATTCACTACAGTTGTGTGATCATAAACCTTTCACCCAAATCAGGTTATTTATGAGAGTGAAACAATACTTGTAAACTATTACTGCCCTGGGGAAAAGAAGCATAAGATTGCCTTACTTAGAATTTGGTAAACAACAACCCCTTCCATAAACCCATTAATTATATTAATACAAAATAGTATCTGTATTCCTGTTTCTAATTAGGTCTGTTGGAATAAAATGAGGGTTCTTTTACTCTTTAGTCACAAGAGATAAATATTGAAATAGTTATGCTAGTAAGCACAGCATTAGTGCTTACCATCAAATCAAATGTGTTTAATCCAATGCCCCTGTGCCCTTAAGTCTTCTTTTTTAGAAAAGAAATAGTCAATGTCTCTGGCTCTTTTCTTTCTTTCTTTCCTTCTTTCTTTCTTTCCTTCTTTCTTTCCTTCTTTCTTTCTTTCTTTCTTTCTTTCTTTCTTTCTTTCTTTCTTTCTTTCTTCTTTCGTTTTCTTCTTTCTTTCTTTCTTTCTTCCTTCCTTCCTTCCTTCCTTCCTTCCTTCCTTCCTTCCTTCCTTCTTTCTTTCTTTCTTTCTTTCTTTCTTTCTTTCTTCTTTCCCTTCCTTCCGTCCTTCTTTCCTTCCTTCCTTCCTTCCATTTCTTTCTTCCTTCTTTCTTTCTTTCGATGATTATCTTTAGTAAACCACCGAACATAAAAATGAGACGTTCAGAAATGGTGTGTATGGAAAATTGAATAGCCATTTTTTTAAAAAACTTCAAAATAGTCCCTAATATAATTAAAAGAATGAGGGATAAATGTTAATTGGAAAGTCTTAAAAAAATATGTCTAAAAATCACAAGTGAATATTTCACCAATCTAGAGGTGGGCAATAAAAGGCACAATAACAACAACAACAAAAATCATATACAAAATAGGGAATGTAGCTCCTTTTTTATTCTTGAAAAATAATACCACCTCTCGAATGCAGGAAAAGAACTAAGTAAAATGTTATATATAATAATGATATATTGCAATCATGAAAGAGGGATATGTGTTACATATTAAGAGATAGGGAGGAAATATTTCCTCCCTTATGATTCATTGTTTAACATTAGTTATAAACATTTTCTGTTCCAGAAAATGGAAGAGCTAAACTAAAATAGAGTAACTTGAATAAAATATTTGCACTAAATATGGCAAAAGAACAATCAATTATAATATGAACCATGCATTTAAAAAAAAGCTAACGTTCATAGTCAAAAGGCATGAACAAATATTGAGCAGAAAAAATAAATCTAAAAGACCTACACACAGCTGAATAAATGTTCTCTGATATCTGAAAATTAAAACAAAGCAAATTATTTTTTCAGACAAATTGGGGGTAGATGAACAGTCCCTTTCATAGAAAAATGATAAGGGTATTAATCAACATAATCTTCCCAAAAAGCAAATTACCATCATCTGTTAGAGGTATTAAAAAGTACCCAGAGTTTACCTCAAGGAACTGAGGTAAAGATTGCGATAATTTTTTTTTCTACACTTCTCTATTTTCTAAAATCTATGTCTTTACACTCCAAAGGGAACAGTAAATATTACACTGAAACCCTACACCAAATATCACCATCTAGTTTTGCTGAGAACCCTCAGAAAAATTAAACAATAGATCTGAAAAAATAAACTTTCCTTTCTGTTATTGTCTTAACATTATATGTTAATATGAAAATAGACATACAAATGTAGATAACTATAGACACATACATATCTATATGGAATCATTGGGAAATGAGTCAACATGTCCTTGTAGGTGAGATTTAGATGAGTTTCTGATGGGTGAAGAGCAACTCTATGCTTTTGAAGTGTTGTTTATAAAACACCCCCACATACATATTTCTGAGAACAAGGAAGCACAACAAAGATGTTTGGACAAAATGATGATAGTACTCAAACACTAATAGCTAAAACTATTTATTCATAGAAGAAATGTATTAAAAGATATGTAGCATATGTCTAGAAGTAACAATAATAATAATAGCTACAATGTATTAGAATTTTTCATATGTTAGGAACTTTGTATACACTAAATCTATTTACAAAATGGTAAAGGTATGTGTTAAAATGATACTTTCATTAAAAAAAGGAAAACTGAATCAAGGCATTTTTTTAAGAAAATTGACCTAAAGTAATTATTAAATGGTGAAGATAAGATTTTAAAACAGATTCTTTTTATTCTGAAGACACAGTCTTTTTTTTTCCAGTTAGTTTCTGTAGGTCCCTAGAGTCTTCAGTGTGAACAAGAGACTACTTGGTACTTCTCTGAATCTCATACCCAGGATACCCTAACCCCACCCAAACTTACCTAAGCTCACTTTAACAGGAGTAGCTCCATTTTATCTGCCTTACAATATAGCTCTTGGAAACATTCATATTGAAAACAATCAAAGAATTCAATAAATAATGCATTCATAAAATGCATTACACCAAACTGTTCCTCTTTGTTCTTTCCTTTCTCTTTCCCTCCACCACTGCCCTGCTCCCCTCCTTCCCTGCTGATCCTCCTCTTTACAATTTTTCACTCTCTCATAAAGCTCCCTAAAGCCAAAACAAATAATTACAAATAAGTATAAAAATGAAATCAGTAAACATTTATCATGTAGGGGAAATAGAGAATATATTTAGTACTGAACCTACTTTTTTCTAAAACCTAGAAATCAGATGAATTGTCTATCTCAATAGTAGTTTTGTAACAGCTTTTTTGTGAGAAGTTATTTATTTATCTGGTCTAGTAGCAATGGTTGAAAATTGTGGCTTTATTAAATGTCATTGAGGTCAATGCAAGATTTGTGTGCTGATGGCAAAAATGTGTCCCCAAAGTCTTGCCCAAATGACAGTTCTGAGTACAATTAGAAAGGTTTATTGAAACTGCAACTGGAGTTAGGGTTCTAACTCATATGTTTAAGTAGATGTACTTAAATCTTCTGTGACATAGAACCCAGGTTCTCAACCCCCAGGGTTGAAAATTATCTATGACACTTTTGAAAAACAAATAAGTGTGAGATTCTTCTATACTTATTGAATCAGTACCTTCAGGAACTGCCCCTATATCTCTAATATTTATTTATTTTTATTTTATTTTAATTTTTAAAAGATTTTATTTATTCATTTGAGACAGAGAGAGATACAGAGAGAGGGAGAAAGAATGAGCAAGAGGACAGGCAGCAAGAGAGGCAGAAGCAGGCTCCCCACTGAGCCAGGAGCCCAATATAGGGCTAAATCCCAGGACACTGGGATCATGACCTGAGCCAAAGGCAGACATTTAAATGTCTGAGCTACCCAGGTGCCCCTAATTATTTTTTTAAAGATTTACTTATTTATTTTAGAGACAGAGAGTTTCTGCAGGAGTTTGGGGAGGTGCGGAGGGAGAGAGAGAGAGAAGGGAAGCAGACTTTTTGCTGAGTGGGGAGCCCAACCACATGGTGTTTGATCTCAGGATCCTATGTTCATGACCCGAGCTTAAACCAAGAGCCTGATGCTTAACAAACTGAGCCTCCCAGTGTCCCTGTAGCTCCAATTTTTAAAAACTCTGTTGGTATTAAGATACATAGAATTGAGAGCAATTTAAACATAAGGTCACGTATTTCAAATTGTAAGTACATGTAGCTATGCATCCATACACACGTATAGCTAATGTTTACATTCAAGAGCTATAGTTGGTGTACTAATTCCTCAGTTTCCCAGTTAGGACAGTCTGCCTTTCACTTTGCTTTTACTTTGTTCTTAATAGCTTAGATTTCATTTTGACCCAAGCTAAAATTTAAAATTGGCAAGGTTAGTGATAATTATAATGAGACAGATCCTCACTGAGATGTTAATGTATTGAATTGAACTCCCTTTAATATTAATGGGGGCTCAATAGGGAGATGACAGTGATAAGTATGTAATCAGAGTTTTCTTCCTAAAATAAAAGGCAGTTTTGTTTTTTTTTTTAATGTTAAACCCTCCTATTTGTTTGCATTGTAAAAGGAAACACTTCTTTTATCATTCCAATCATCATTTTGAAGAATTAACTAAAATTCTGCAATGGTAAAAAACTGCTTTGTATGTTTAACACTTCCTTTATTCTATCACCTTAAAAGTAATATGCAGGCACAGAATGTTATAAATACAAACTAAAGAGGTGTTGGATGACTGCATATATCTTCATGAACTGGCATAATGGGAATCTAGAAGGAAGGCAGAAGTTCGATTAATTTCATAATTAAATTTACACTGGTGCAAAATGAAAACCCATTTTCTATAATCTAAAAATTAGGACTCTACTTTTAGTAATGCAATTTACAATGAAGGTTGCAGATAATTTTTAGTTATCCATTTACTAATTATGCGCAGAATACTTGGATCTAGGCTTTTCATCTTTATCATATAATATTTTATTACATTCCCACTTGATTGATAACATAAATTACATTTGTATGACATTTTATAATTCAAGCAATGGGTTCCTTTTTGTCACTACATTTAGTCCCTATGAATGTTCTGTGAAGCACGTAGATGGATATCATTAAGTCAATTTTGTAGGTAAAGAAATTGACCACATTAAGGATGAAGGCCAAAGTCTTCCAGCTTAGAAAAGCTAACATCAAGACGGAAACAAAAGTTTCCTGACTCCAAGTTTATAAAATGAAGGGCAAAGAGTATAAAAAGAAATCAATTAAATACTGTTTTTATTGAAAAAATTCTGAAGTAATAGGAATGAATCATAACATAAATTAATTGTGGGATTACCTTCGAATTTTTTTTTGGCTTTAAATTTATTTTATTTTTTTGGTGTTACAAGATTCATTGTTTATGCCCCACAACCCAGTGCTCAATGCAATATGTGCCCTCAGTACCCACCACCAAGCTCTCCCATCCCCCACCCCCTTCCCTCCAAGTCCCTCAGTTTGTTTCTGAGTCCAAAGTCTCTCATGTTTCGTTTCTCTCCCTGAATTACCCTACTTTCCATTTCCTTCCTTCTCCTAGTGTCCTCTATATTACCCCTTACACTCTACAAGTAAGTGAAACGATGTGGTACTTGACTTTCTCTACTTGGCTTATTTCACTCAGCATAATCTCTTCCAGTCCAGTCCAAGTTGCTACAAAAGTTGGATATTTATCCTTTCTGATGAAGGCGTAATATTCCATTGCATATATGTACCACATCTTCTTTATCCATTCATCTGTTGAAGAGTACCTTGGCTCTTTCTACAGGTTGGTGATTGTGGCCATTGCTGCTATGAACATTGGGGTACATACGGCCCTTCTTTTTACTACATCTGTATCTTTGTGGTAAATACCCAGTAGTGCAATTGCAGGGTCATAGGGTAGCTCCATTTTTAATTTTTTTAAGGGATCTCCACACTGTTTTCCAAAGTGGCTGGAACAACTTGCATTCCCACCAACAGTGTAAGAGGGTTCCCCTTTCTCCGCAGCCTCTCCAACACTTGTTGTTTCCTGTCTTGTTAATTTTGGCCATTCTGACTGGTGTAAGGTGGTATCTCAGTGTGGTTTTGATTTGAATTTCCCTGATAGCTAGTGATGAGGGATATTTTTTCATGTGTCTGTTAGCCATTTGTATATTTTCTATGGAGAAGTGCCTCTTCATGTCTCCTGCCCATTTTTTGATGTGTTTATCTTCTTTTTAGATATTGAGTTTGAGTAGTTCTTTATAGATCTTGGATATCAGCCCTTTGTCTGTAGTTTCATTTGCAAATATCCTCTCCCATTCCATGGGTTGCCTCTTTGTTTTGTTGACTGTTTCCTTTGCTGTACAGAAGCTTTTTATTTTGATGAAGTCCAAAAAGTTTATTTTCGCTTTTGTCTCCTTTGCCTTTCGACACATGTCTTGAAAGAAGATGCTGTGGCCGCTGTCAAAGAGATTTTGATGGATTTTGATGGATTCCTGCCTAACGTTGAGGTCTTTCATCCATTATGAGTTTGCCTTTGTGTGTGGTGTAAGAGAATGGTATAGTTTCATTCTTCTGTACGTAGCTGTCCAATTTTTCCAGCACCATTTATTAAAGAGACTGTCTTTTTTCCACTGGATATTATTTCCAGCTTTGTCAAAAATGATTTGACCATAGATATGTGGGTCCATATCTGGACTCTCTACTCTGTTCCATTGGTCTATTTGTCTGTTTTTGTGCCAGTACCATGTAGTCTTGGTGATCACAGCTTTGTAATAAAGCCTGAAGTCAGGTAACGTGATGCCCCCAGCTTTGTTTTTCTTCTTTAACAATTCCTTAGTGATGCAGGGTGTTTTTTTTGTTGTTGTTGCATATAAATTTTAGGATTGTTTGTTTCAACACTTTGAAGAATGTTGGTGGAATTTTGATCGGAATGGCATTGAAAGTATAGATTGCTCTGGGCAGTATAGACATTTTAACGATATTTATTCTTCTGATCCCTGAGCATGGAATGCTCTTCTATCTTTTTGTGTCTTCTTCAAATTCTTTCATGAGTGTTCTGTAGTTACTCGAGTACAAATCCTTAACTTCTTTAGGTTAGGTTAATTCCTAAGTATCTTCTTATTGTTTTTGGTGCTATAATAAACAGAATTGATTCTCTGATTTCCCTTTCTATATTTTCATTGTTAGTGTATAAGAACACAATTGATTTCTGTGCACTGATTTTGTAGCCTGCCACATTACTGAATTGTTCTATGAGTTCTAGTAGTTTGGGGGTAGAGTCTTTTGGGTTTTCCACATACAGTATTATGTCATCTGCAAAGAGAGAGTTTGACTTCTTCTTTGCCAAGTTGAATACCTTTTATGTCTTTCTGTTGTCTGATTGCTGTTGCTAGTACTTCTAACAGTATGCTGAACAGTAGTGGTGAGAGTGGGCATCCTTATCTTGTTCTTGATCTCAGAGGGAAGGCTGTCAGTTTTTCCCCATTGAGAATGTTATTTGCTGTGGGTTTTTTTATAGATAGATTGTATGAATTTGAGGAAAGTTCCCTCTATGGCCATACTTTGAAGAGTATTATTCAGGAAAGGATGCTGTATTTTGTCAAATGCTTTTTCGGCATCAATTAAGAGTACCATGTGGTTCTTCTCTCTTCTCTTATTGAATTGTTCTATCACGTTAATTGATTTGCGAGTGTTGAACCATCCTTGAATCCCTGGGATAAATCCTACCTGGTCATGATGGATAATCTTTTTAATGTATTGTTGGATCCTGTTAGCAAGGATGTTGTTAAGAAACTTTGTATCCATATTCATCAGAGATATTGGTGTGAAGTTCTCCTTTTTGATGGGGTCTTTGTCTGGTTTGGGGATTAGAGTAATACTGGCTCATAGAAAGAGTCTGGAAGTTTTCCTTCTGTTTCTATTTTTTTGAAACAGCTTCAGGAGAATACATGGTATTTCTTCTTTGAATGTTTGGTAGAATTCCCCAAGGAATACATCTGGTCCTGGGCTTTTGTTTTTTGGGAGGCTTTTGATCACTGCTTCAATCTTGTTACTAGATATAGGTCTATTCAGATTTTCAGTTTCTTCCTGTTTCAGTCTTGGAAGTTTATAGGTTTCCAGGAATGTATACATGTTTTCTAGGTGGTTTAACTTATTGGCATATAGCTGTTGGTAGTAATTTCTGATGATTGTATCTATTTCCTTGGTGTTAGTCGTGATCTTTCCCCTTTTATTCATAATTTAATTAATTTGGGTCTTCTCCCTTTTCTTTTGGATTAGTTTGGTCAATGGTTTATAGATCTTATTAATTCTTTCAAAGACCAGCTTCTAGTTTTGTTGATGTGTTCTACTGTATCTCTAGGTTCTGATTCATTGATCTCTGCTCTAATTTTAATTATTTCCCATCTTGTGGTTTAATTTGTTGTTGATTTTCCAGTTTTTTACGGTGTAATGAGAGTTGGTGTATTTGGGATATTCCAGTTTTCTTTTTTTTAGTGAGGCTTGGTTGGCTATGTATTTTCCCCTTAGAACTGCCTTTGCTGTATCCCATAGATTTTGGATGGATTTTTCTTCATTCTCATTGGTTTCAATAAAGTGTTTCAGTTGTTCTTTGTTTTCCTAGTTGATCCACAAATTCTTGAGCAGGATTGTCTTTAGCTTCCAAGTGTTTGATTTTCTTCTGAATTTTTTGTTGTGGTTGAGTTCCAGTTTCACAGCATTGTGGTCAGAGAATATGTAGGGAATAATCTCAATCTTCTGGTATCTGTTGAGCCCTGATTTGTGACCTAGTATGTGGTCTATTCTGGAGAAAGTTCCATGTGCACTTGAGAAGAATGAGTATTCTGCTGTTTTAGTGTGAAATGTACTGAATATATGTATGAGATCCATCTGGTCCAATGTGTCATTCAAGGCTCTTGTTTCTTTGTTGATTTTCTGTTTAGATGATCTGTCCAGTGCTGAGAGTGATGTGTTAAGATCGCCTACAATTAATGTATTCATATCAATATGACTCTTTATTTTGCTTAACAATTGGCTTATGTAGTTGGCTGCTACCATGTTGGGGGCATAAATATTTATAATTGTTAGATCTTCTTGGTGTATAGACCCTTTGAGAATGATGTATTGTCCTTCTGTGTCTCTGACTACAGTCTTTAGATTAAAATCTAATTTGTCTGATATGAGCATCACTACCCCAGCTTTCTTTTGAGGTCCATTGGCATGAAAGATGGCCCTCCATCCCCTTACTTTCAATCTGGAAGTGTCTTTAGATTCAAAATGTGTCTCTTGTAAACAGCATATGGATGGGTCCTGTCATTTTATCCACTCTGCAACCCTGTGCCTTTTTATTTGAGCATTTAGTCCATTCACATTGAGAGTGATTATTGATAGATACGTTTATATTGACATCATGTTGCCTGTGAAGTTCATGTTTCTATAGATTACCTCTACCTAAATTTCTGTTTGTGTCACTCTTGGGTTTGTTTCTCTTTTATGGACACCCTCTTAATATTTTGTGTAGTATGAAAATTGGCTTGGTGATTGCATAATCTTTTAGACCTTGGCAGCCCTGGAAGCTCTTTATTTCTCCTTCCATTCTGAAAGTCAACCTTGCTGGGTATGTTATACTTGGTTGCATACTTTTTTCATGTAATTTTCTGAATATGTCTTGCCAGCACTTTCTGGCTTGCCAGGTTTCTGTGGATAGGTCTGACGTTATTCTGATCGTCCTCCCTCTATATGTAAGGGATCATTTCCCCCTAGCTGCTCTTAAGACCCACTCTTTGGTTTTATGATTCATGAATTTTACAATTATGTGCCTGGAGGTTTTTCTGGCCTCACTGATCTTGGGGGGTGTCCTCTCTACCTCTAGGACATGAACATTTGTTTCATTCCCCAGATTTGGGAAATTTTCATCCATAATTTGTTCAACTATATTTTCTAGGTTTCTCTCTCTCTCAGCTTCTTTGGGGATTCCAATAATTCTGATTTTGGAGTGTTTTGTGGCATCATTTATTTCCCTAATTCTATTTTCATGGGATTTTAGCTGTTTGTTCCAAGACTTCTCTTGCTCCTCCTTAATCCATCTGTCTTCTAAATCACTAATACGATCTTCAGCTTCACTTGCTCTAGCTGTTAGCATATTTAAATTAGATTGCATCTCATTAATAGCCTTTCTAACCTCAGCTTTCACTTCTGTCATTAGGGCTTATATCTTGAGACTAATGTTCTTTTCCAAGTTAGCCATTGCTTGGATGATTGCTGCCCTGAATTCCATTTCTGTCATATTGCTTATGTTCATTTCCAGTAATTCTGTGACCAGGGTTGCAGTATCTGGGTTTTTCTTCTGTTGGTTGTTCCTCCTCTGAGTCATTTTGACAAGGAGTTTGAGGGGGTGTATAGCTGAATATATCAACCACTATCCAGGTGAATTTTTTGTTGGAAGGTTTCAGAGCAATCAGAAGTCACCACTGAAAAGGAAGAAGAAAGAAAAAAGAGAGAGAAGAAGAGAATGGAAGCGGGAAAAAAAATACCCAGCCAAAGTGGGTCCCAGTGGTAGGATTTGTATGGTATGAAACTACAACAGGGTTAGGAAATAGACGATCAAAAGTAAAAGAAAGTTGAAGAGATAAAAAGCTAAGCCCAACTTGAATGACTCCTAAGACCAGTATTTATATATTACAAAGGCAAAAACAATTACACAGAAACACTGACAGACTAGGGTGGGATGGTGAGTGCAAACACTCCTTGTGGGCAAGGAAAGTATTTCAGACCCTCACGGGTTTGTCTTGTTATTATTGTTGGAGGAGCCCACTTTCTAAAGATATAGGGAGATTATAGCTGGTTTGTATATAGGGGTAGTATTGAATAGGGATGCAGGATTACCTTGAAGCTTATAACTATATGTATATTTAAAAGAAAAAAGACAAAGGAAAGAAGAGAGAAGAAAGGGGAAAAAAACAGAACACACAAACAAGAGAAGTAACAACAACAACAACAACAACAACAGAAAACACAGGTATGTGTTTGAAAAAATTTCAAAGTAAAAAGTTATTATGGAGTGTTGTATTAAGTATCACATAATAATAAGTGGGTTAAAAATTAAAAGAACAAAAACTGTGAGAATGAATTTTTAAGTTTAAAGTAAAAACTTTAAAAATAAAAATAGAAAAAAGTTAAAAAGATAATAGTGAAAAGCTGTATCTTTAACGTGTACAGCTTTGGGGGTAGTACCAGGAGCTTAATGTATTGTCTTTCCCCTGATGTTGGGGTTTTACAGTTTGGGTGTTATCCTCTTGTTCTTCTGGGTTCCTTCTGGGGGCAGAACCTGCCATGCTGTTTTTCAATCCCTTCTACCTGGGTGAGTCCCCACCCTCTTCCTATGGGCTGAGCTCAATGGCAACCAGTTTTTCATGCTTTAGTTCTCTGGAGGGTTTGTTCTTTTGCAGCTTTTTGCAGCTGTTCAGGAAATCAGGTTGGAGCAAGATGTCTGCACCCAGACCTCCTTCCCAGAGAGAGTCCTTAATTAGAAACCCTCTGGGTGGTGGTGGTGGTGGGGCCCACAGCCTCTCCCTGTATCTCCCTCTTGGCCGCCTGTCACAACTGGGGGCACCCACAGCCGCTGGTCAGATTGGCACCCGAAGCCCCTGCTTGTCATTTCACTCCTGCAACATGGAAACTGCAACTGATTTGGGGTCGCGTGACCTTGTCTTTGCCCAGGGAGTCTGTGGTGCACACCCATGCAGGAGGGACTGAGATCCTGTGGCCCTGAAGGTCGTGCTCAAGTGTGCAAAATCACCTCTCCTGGGGGCTCTGCACCTGGCCCAAGGGGCAGAGAAAAGCGGCGGAGGAAAAGAAGTGGTGGGAAAAAAAAAAAAGTGACAATTTTAAATACACTGCTCTGCCACATTCCCTCGCGGGGCACCAGCTTTCCCTCCACAGATCTATACCATTTCCCTGGCTGCCCCTCAGCACTCCATTTTTGTCTGCTTTTAATCAGACTGCAATCTGCTGTTGTCCCCAAACACAGGCCACTTTTGTGCTGGTGTATTGCTGTCTAATGGGTCAACTCTACAGGCTTCCTTCCCCATGTCCCTTCGTCTTTGGATATCACTCTAATCACTCCCACTCCACTCTACCTCTTTATCGATGCTCTTCTTCCCCTGTAGAGATCCAAAAGTGTGAAATATTACATTTAAGGCTGATTTCATGGGTCCTCACAGTGTTCTTGTAGTGGTTTTTGCAGGAATTGAGCTCACTTCAGGGGACTCCCAGACATGGGGTCACCTGGCCTTCCACCATCTTGCCCTCCATCTTTGAATTTTGTTGATCTAAATTCTTTTTCTGTTTTCCAAAATAACTTTAAACTGGCTAGCGGCAATTTGACTAATGATAGAAAAGTTTACATAAGTAATCTAATTTCATGATATATTTATCAACTTCTTCTTATCCCCTTCTTAAGGCTAGTATTCCTACACAAATTAGTAAGTACTCAGCACAGTGACTATTATAGAGAGAGCACTCAAAAGTTTGAAATTTAATTTAATTATAGACATATTATTGGTTAATTGAGGTATGCATGACCTATAATTAATTTCATATGTGGATGTAAATCAATTACCAATCTCCTAAAATAGAATTTATCACATTTAGTTGACAAATAACACAGTGGACATTAATAGAATTTAATGTTACATGTTATATACAAATAAGTAGTATATAACTATATACTTGACAAAAGTTGATAACAAGCAAGTTCAAAGTGATTCTATTCCAGAATTTATATTTAATAGTAACATAGAGGAGACTTCTTCCTCTCCAATCTCACCCAATCTACCTAAGTATCATTCTCCCTTTCCCATAATGTTTTCATATCCACTTAAAAATTTCAGTGACTTCTTAATAAAGTTTTATTACTGATTTCTCTTATCTTTAATAATTTCAGTCAGTAGCAAAATGTTTTGCCTGCAGTGCCCCTATTATAAATAAGTACAGTAAAAAAATGAGTAATACTTTCTAAAATTAAAAGTAATGCATATTATATAAATTTTACACTTAGAAAATAAAGCATGATGATGATTAATACTTGATTTAGCTGGGATTGGGGTAATAAAGGAGAAAGGGATCATGTCTAGGCTGAAGTCTACATAAGAAGAGAGAAAATGGTAAAGCTAAATAGTAGATAATGTTTAATATTATTTATATAAATGGCAACCTACTTGAACATAAGCATTAATGTAGTTTTGTAAAAAAAAAGTGGCATTTATTTCTTTGTAACATAAAGAATTTTAATATACTGCTAAAACTAGAATTTATAATCTTGAAAGACATGATTTAGACTTTCTATGTAATATATTCAATTATAAAGTTCATTATGCCTCTGGGCATAAAATGAGAGGCTAAAAAGTTCTTATGAGAAAGTACTCCCAGAGGGTAGGAATGACCACTAAGCAACTTATCACAAGAGAACATATAGGTACAAGATTAAACTACCCTTCTCAGTGTGTGGTTAAAAAAAACAGGGTTAGAGTTGGGATTCTTAGTATTAATGGAAGAAAATTACATTATTTCACTCAACATATGTGCACTTCAAGCATAATACCAGCTTATATAAATAAATCAGATACTAAATAAAAGGAGAAAAGTAAAATAAAAATTAAAATTCACTCATCAGTTCTTTAGTTTTTGAAACCAGTTACATCTTAGTCATTAGATCCAATGAAGAAATATGTTCCAAATTGTTATAATTACAATCACCAGGTATTAAATGATTATGGTGAGGCAGTCCATTGCATAATTAACAGTCATTCATTTCAGATACACTTCCAAATATTTAAAATGTGTTACTATAACAATTATATGATTGCTACTTTTTCAACAAACTTATGATCGAAGCTAAGGATGGATTTTAGCTACCAAAAACACTCTTTTCTTCTGACGAAATTGTGAAAATTTGTACTATAGGTAAACTGTCTTATTGTTCAGTGAAAGTTTTTTTTTTTAATTTGCCTTTACTGAAACAGTCTATCATGTTAACTGATGTTCTATCAGTCTCTCCTCTTATATAATTACTGTTGAAAATAAACTGGCAGAGGTGTTGTAAGTACGAACAAAATTACACTAAGTCATTTATGCCCAAGACACAGTTAGGATCCTAGTATATCTCTGAGTATGCTTAACAAGTGCTAGTTCAGTTTGTACATGTCTATTCATTCTTTTTATAATTATATTATTTAATTATATAAAACAATAAAAAATGGATGCAAAAAAAGAGTGACTTCTAACCCTAAAGTTATGTTGAATTATTTCAAAAGACTTTAAAAAGACAGGTCACTACTTTTAAAATGCTGCTAAAATATGGGGGGCACCTGGGTTGGCTCCCTAATTAAGCATCTGCCTGCCGCTTAGGTCATGATTCCTACGTCCTGGGATTGAGCCCCGTATCAAGCTCCCTGCTCAGCAGGAAGCCTGCTTCTACCTCTCTCACTCCCCTTGCTTGTGTCCCCTCTCTAGCTGTGTTTCTCTCTGTTAAAAGAATAAATAAAATTTAAATAAATAAATATATAAATAAATAAATAAATAAATAAATAAATAAATAAAACGCTGCTAAAATATGTATGGATGACGTGTTTAAAAAGAAAAAAAATGAATTTATAATTTGAAAAGATTTGCTGTTCAGATTAGCTTCCCAAGTCTCCCTTCACATTAAAAAACAAAACAAAACAGAAAACACAAAACACTGTAAGCTGTTGAGATGAAATTATGAGTGAGGTTTATGGAACAGTGACAGTCCAGAATCCAAAGCATCAGATACTCTCTCAAAGGAAAGGCCAGGAAAACTCTGATAAACACATTTTCATTCAGCAGCTTTTCAGCTTTGGTAAAAAGTTACATTTGGTGGGGCGCCTGGGTGGCTCAGTGGTTAAGCCTCTGCCTTCAGCTCAGGTCATGATTCCGGAGTCCCTTCCGGGGCTGCCTGCTGGGCGGGAAGCCTACTTCTCCCTCTTTCACTCCCACTGCTTGTGTTTTCTCTCTGGCTGTGTTTCTCTCTGTCAAATAAATAAAATCTTTATTAAAAAAAAAAAAAGTTATGTTTGGTATCTCAGTCTCTATTTATCCAAACAAATCAACATTACTTATCTTTGACTAGTAACTGGTCTTAACTACTGGAAAAAAAGGAATACAACTATAGTTGCATTCCCAAAAAACACCAAAACACCAAATAAAAAAATGAGATTACCAAGACTAATAAGATGTTATTAGAAGGACAGTGGTAAAGAATGTAGCATCTGGGGCGCTTGGGTGGCTCAGTTAGTTGGGCGACTGCCTTGGCTCAGATCATGATCCTGGAGTCCCAGGATGGAGTCCCCACATTAGGCTCCCAGCTCCACGGGGAGTCTGCTTCTCCCTCTGATCTTCTCCCCTCTCATGCTCTCTCTCTCAAATAAATAAATAAAATATTAAAAAGAATATAGCATCTGAACAAAATTTCTTTCATGGTTATGGTTGAGTGTACAAAAAAAAAAAAAAAAAAAGGAGTAATTTAGAGTGGTCTAGAGTGTATGGTACAATGGGATATCATCCAAGGCAATAGGATGCTCAGGTATGAAAACCTTATGTAGCACATTGGAATCTTCAGCTATTGTCAAGTTATCCAATGCATTGCTATCCAGCTCACCTGCACTCTAATCCTTTCAACACATCTAAAGTGTTCTTCGGTGCTATGCACATTAATTATAATCTATTGACTGTAGCGTTACACAATAAAAAGTATGAGGATTTATCTTGAGGAAAAAATAGCTGTCATTTGTAATTTTTATCACCTTCTTTCCTGTTTCTTTTCCATATTTTTTAAACTTAGTTACAGAGGCTTATGTTATAATACATACACATAGCATGTAATCATCTTTCATCCAAATAATGGCTTACTGTTGAGCATGTGTGTGCAACATATAGGTTTCTTTTTATTACCACTTGTTTTTCTCTCCTAATGCATCCATTGCTGATCTTAACCTCTTTTATACTTTCTTTTGTTTATATCTATGCATTAAATGCATTTGTTTGTATGTGTATTACTGAGATTAGGCTAAATTTCTATAAAAACAGCAACCACAAACAAAACCAGATGCCTCAAACAATAGGAACTTATTTTTTGCTCTCATGTTGCAGTCCAGGTGGTTGTTTTAGATCTGAGCTCCAGGTTTTCAAATAGATATTTAGGGATCTGGGTTTCTTCCATCTTGTTTCTGTGCCATCCTCTTCAGAGATTTCCTGTTTTTACTTTAAGGGGGCTTAAGGGGATTGTAGCTGATAGGAAAGAGGAAGAGAATATGGAAGTCAATCCACTGTTTATGGGCCCCAGCCCAGAGATGGCAGATGTGAAGTCACTCACAATCCATTGGCAAGAGTAGATTGGCAAGAACTCACGATTCACTGATATTTTTATCTTATGGTCTGTGATGTTAATGTTTTATTTGAGAAATCCTTTTCCTCTCATATTTTCTTTCTCCCAACTTTACCTTTAGCATTTGTGTCTTTTAATGCCCTTGGAGTCCTTCCCAATAGTATTAGTAGGAATTCATGTTTATTTTCCCTAAAGTGAGTCAGTTTTTAAACAACATATACTAAGAAATCTTTCTTTTTCCAATTGATTTTTAGAGCCAGCTTTATCATAATATCAAGTTTTTTTCATATTCATGGATCTGCTTTGAGCTATTTTTTAAATTATGACAATGGCTTTGTAATATGTCTTAATATCTTCTAAGGAAAAGATGAGCTATCTTATCCTCAAGATTATAGATATTTTTTTCATATAAATTTTAGAGTAAATTTATTAAATTTCTCAAGATAACAAAATATTACAGAATATTTGTTGATTATATTTTACTATATTTTAGTTGTTTACTGTTGATGTAAACAAATATAGTTAATTCCTATTAACTTGTCATGTAGCAATAAAATTATTGAACTCTTATTTGCTTAAGAAATTTGATGACTTGGTTGTTTCTTTTCTCCATAGGAAAGTATAGCAGTGGCAAAAAATGGCAACTTACTTCTTCTTTTTCAAATGTTATGCCTGTGCTGGTAATTTCTTTTTCTTTTCTTATAGTATTAGCCAGGTTGTTAGTATTATGTAAATTGTGATAAGCCTGGGTATTGTTATATTTTTCCATCCATAAAAGAGGGTATAAAATATTTACCTATATAATATTTTTCTGTAGCTTTTGGTATATAATTTTTACCTTCTATTCTTAGTTTTCAAAACATTTCTTGCATAAATTAAAACTTTTATTGTATATTAAATATTCACATATATAAATGTACTTAAAAGACCATCTGCATCATTAGTTAAGATTGAATTATTTTCCTCTTTACACATTAAAGTAGGACCATCCTTGTCTTCTGACAATAAGCCAAATCCAATCATGATATACACTTATTAATTATATATTGGATTTTTCAGCCATTGTTTTATTCAGTTTTGCTTCTACACTGATGAGTCTATAATTGACTTTTCTTATATTATTGTTACAGAGTTTTAAATTCAATATTCTATTACCTTTATAAAAGAGTACGTTATAGGTAAAGAGACAATGAAAGAATTAATGTGGAAAACTAGTTCATTTTATTACAAATTGACTAAAAATAGAGTAAAGACTTGAATGTAAGAAATAAGACCATAAAAAAGATTCTTGACATTGGCCTTGAGAAAGATTTCTTGAATTTGAAAGCAAAAGCAAAGGTAACCAAAACAAAAATAAGCCAGTGGAACTGCATCAAACTGAAAAACTGCTAAACAGCAAAAGAAAGCATCAAAAACTAGAAGGGCAACCTCTGACACTGGAGGAAATATTAGCAAAACACATATTTAATAAGGGATTAATATCCAAAATGAATAAAAATTCAAATATCTCAATTCAAAATAGGAAAAGGACCTAAGTAAACATTTTTCCAAGGGAGATATTCAAATGGCCAAAGTATATGAAAAGATGTTCAACATCCCTAATCATCAAGGAAATGCAAATCAAAACCAGAATGAGATGTCACCTCACACAGTTTAGGACATTTATTACCAAAAAGACAAGAGACAAATGTTAAGGACGCAGAGAAAAGGAAAGCCTTGTACATAGTGGTAAGAATGAAACTGTTACAGTCACTATGGAAAACAATATGGAGGACCCTAAAAAATCTTAAAAATAGAACTACCACCTTGTTTCTGCAGGATGTGCTCTGTGGCTACAGATGGCCTCAGGCAGGCTTCCTGATGAGATGTGCCTGGTGTCTATGCTCAGCAATTGGGCCAGACTGCAATCTTTCTTTCCTGCCTGTCCAGGGCTATAGAATGGGCTGTAAGGCCGTAAGACTAGCTGGAAACCCAAACTAGGCAGAACAGTTGAATGAGCCCCCTCTTCAGTTGAGGCCACCATCCTGTCTCTGCAAATAGGCAGATGTGTTGGCTATGATCTCTTCTTGAGCACTGCTGCCTGAAAGAATGCAATATATAAACAACACTAAATTCTGGTTTTCTACCAATCCCCAGTGGTCTAGCCTTCAAATTCCCCTAGTGTTTCCTGTGAAGCGAGACTCAAGCGGGCCTCCTGGAAAGTGTTCTACAATGCTGGGAAAGCTGGATGTCTACCCTGCAATGCTAGGAAAGTTCTATTTTCCCACTGGAGAAACTGTAACCCAGAGGAGACCTCTTGGTGTGGTGACATGCTGTCCTGAGAGTGGAACCATGTCATCAAAGTGAAAGTGTTCCTCTTCCTCTTCTCTGTGGTCCTTCTTGGTCTCTGTAGTATTGGTGGGGTTGAAGGGCTTCAGCCTCATCTTCAGCTTCTGGGATTTATACAATGACATCTTGCCAAAGGATAGTGGCTAGTTTGTCTCCTTGTGAAAAGGCTGACGTTGGGAATATAATATTTTGGTACCTGGATGATATCACTAGTCAATTTCTTTTTTTAACAGGTTATTGAAGTCTAATTCATATGTCATATAATTCATCTATTAAAATTATAAAATTTGGGACGCCTGGGTGGCTCAGTTGGTTAAGCGACTGCCTTCGGCTCAGGTCATGATCCTGGAGACCCGGGATCAAGTCCCACATGGGGCTTCCTGCTCGGCGAGAAGCCTGCTTCTCCCTCTCTCACTCCCCCTGCTTGTGTTCCCTCTCTGGCTGTGTTTCTCTCTGTCAAATAAATAAAATCTTAAAAAAAATATATAAAATTATAAAATTTGATAGATTTTAGCATAGTTATCACAATTAATCATATCATCACAATTAACTTTGTAATATTTTTATTACCTCAAAAAAACACACAAAAAAACCCCATACCCCATTGATTTCCCTGCCCCTCATCTGAGCCAGCTCCTGGTAACCACTAATCTACTTTCTGTCTCCACAGATCATCCTACTTTGGGCATTTACTATAAATGAAATCATACCATATGTGGTGTTTTGTGACTGACTTCCTTAGTTTAGCATGATTTCAAGGTTCATCCATATTAGGCATCATACTTCATTCATTTGTATTACTGAATAATATTCCATCTTACGGATATACAGTTTTATCCATCCATTCATCATTTGTTGGTCATTTGAAGGGTTTTGACTTTTTAGCTAATATGAATATTTTTGTACGTGTTTCTGTGTGGGCACATTCTCTTGAATAAAACCCCAGGAATCTGGGGTGCCTAGGTGGCCAGGTCAGTTAAACAACTGACTTGATTTTCAGCTCAGGTTATAATCTCAGGGTTGTGAGATGGAGCCCTGTGACAGGCTTTATGCTGGGCATGGAGCCTGCTTAATATTCTCTCTCTCCATCTTCCTGCTCCCTTCTCCATCTACTCTCTGTCTCCCTCTCAAAAAAACAAAAGCAAACAAACAAAAAAAATCAAACCCAAACAAAAAAAACACCTCAGAGTCAAGTTGTTGTGTTATATAGGAACTATGTTTAACCTTTTGAGGAACTGTACGACTGCTTTCCAAAGTGGTTGTACAACTTTATATTCCCACTAAAAATGTATGATTATTGACTTCTTCATATACTGGCCAATATTATTATCTGACTATATAATTTTAACTATATTAATAGATGTGAAGTACTATTGCATTGTGGTTTGATTTATATTTCTGTGATGGCTAATGATGTTAAACATCTTTTCATATGCCTATTGGATATTTATATATCTTCTTTGAAGAAATATCTATCCAAATCCTTGCCCACTTTTTAATTGGATAATTTATTTTGAAATTGGCTTCTTATATAACTAAGTAATTTTGATAATATTAATGATCTTTTCCTCCTTAGTATATATGCTACTCAGTCATGGTAGGTAATACTTCTAATATTATTTTTTAACTTTCTTTGATAATATTCTACATAAAAATTAAAATTAAAAATCCAGCAGTGAGACTGTATTTTTAAGTTATAAATGTCAAATTTTAATATCAGGATTTTGCTAGGATCATAAAATGAATTTGGTAGATTCTTATTTTTTTCAGTACATTATATTGAGAATTTTTACTTGAGTAAACTCTGTATTAAAACAATCTCTCCACAGAATATTCTTTAGAAATAACTGGAGAATTTGGAAAGCTGTAGGGAGAGTCATGGTGAATCTGAGGCAGGCAAGAAGGCTGCTCGACTCTGAAAAAATTGAGAAGAATTTGAGTTGCACTTACCTTTTAACTTCAACCATCAGAAACAGCTGGGTGAGCAGCTCTAGGAGATGAGACATCACTTTGGAGACTTGTGGAAGCAGATGAATTGCAGTCAAGAACCCCACCATGTCCCAAAATTCACAAGGGTACATTATAAGGATGGTAGCATCCTAAGAAGAGATGCATGAGGAAAGGACAAGGTGTCTGAAGCACCTTAAAGGCTGAACACTTTTAGCCAAAGGAAATTAAAAAATCCTTTAACAGACTTACTAAAAACTGCTCCAACTCCTAGTGAACACGTAGTCATTTTCTTCTTTCCCTCAACCTGGCAGATAGCAGTTGTGCTATAAGGCAGATTGGAAAGACAAAGGAGTTGCATTTCTCTGAGTTGTCTTGTGAGGTAAAATTTGTAGACCCACTAAGACTATGCTCTCCAAACTTAGAAGAGCTGATGTCTGTGCAATAGTAATTATGACCATTATTATCCTCATGGATATTCCCCTCAATTTTATTTAACTGTAGGCCTTTAGCTTTCAGTGCCCCAAAAGGAATGAGAAACAATTTGCTTCACATTAAAGATAGTTTTTTACAGTAGCACTTTAATGTGAAAACTTCAGTGGGCAAACAAATTATGTAAGTTTCTTCATAAAGTGTTGATTATGCTTCACGGCCTGAGAACCTACATTTTAACAAGTTTCCAGTCGTTGCTGATACTGCTGGTCTCTTGAGCTCGCCTTTTTTTTTTTTTTTTTTTAAGATTTTATTTATTTATTTGACAGAGAGATCACAAGTAGGCAGAGAGGCAAGCAGAGAGAGAGAGGAGGAAGCAGGCTCCCTGACAAGCAAAGAGCTCGATGCGGGCCTCGATTCCAGGACCCTGAGATCATGACCTGAGCTGAAGGCAGAGGCTTAACCCACTGAGCCAACCCAAATGCCCTTTTGAGTGCACTTTGAGTGCTGATGCTATAGAGCAGGTGATTCTCATTTCATGATACTAACCAAATCAACTGAGGAACTATTTTTAAATAAAAGCAGAGAGCTAATCCCATTTTCTCTTCATTCCTCACTTTTCTAAATAGGGTGGAGGGCTTATCAGTGATGTCAGAGATGATGACCTGGCCATATTTATTTTGAAAGTAAAAATAGGTAAAAATATCCAAATAGTTCTAATATGATATATCTTTACTGGGGTTTAGGATGAGTCCTTGGTAATTATAAGAGTAAATCCTCAAAATCTAGATGTGAACCTATAATTAAGTTCAAAATAGCTTTACTAAATTTGGGACAAATACAAAGTAATTCTGATTTTGATACAATAAGAAATTGGAGATAGGCTCCCTGGAAAATAGAGAAAAACCCCACATCATGAAGCTAAATGCCATATTGCATTAAACACAAGAAATTCATGAGTTTTGCTGATATTCCATGGCTTATGTGATTCTAATTGTAGCCACTGTGGGTGCACTAATGACTTTAGCTTCATATACATTACAATGACATTCAAAGACAAATTAGATTATTCACTCATAACTTTATTTAGTAAGAAGCTTACTCCCATTAGAAACAACTTCTCATTTTTTCTCTGTGGAGTAGCAGTGCAGCTCCTAGGAGAAATCACTTGGTCAATGCCAGCCGTCTGGTTCAATTTCCTACTATCCAGGGATCCTGAGATTCAAACATCTGTGAAATTTCCAATGGCTTCTTCATGCCAGTGGAAAGTAAAAAATTTCTTGCTTTGATGGTGTTTCCAGATGTTCTTAATGCTGCACATATGGCAAGGGCCATTCTTTCCTAATAAGCTGAGATTTTCAAAGAATCACACTAGGCAACTGAAATGCAACAGACCCTGAAGTCTATCCATAGTTTGGCTTTTTCTGAAAGGCTTTTATATTCTTGACAACCAATATAATGATCCCAAACCTATATGTAAGGTCTTACACAGTCATAATGATGAAACAATTTGTAAAATACCCTTGGTTTCTGGTAAAAGGAAGCAGCTTAATTACTGAAAAGAAACTTCAGTTTACTAGAATTTCCTTTTGAAATTGTATGTTTTTCTATTGTTACAGCCTTTGAGGATTGACTATTGGGAGATATTTCTGGGGCATAGAGAAGGAAAAGTGAAACTGCCTTTGGTTTGTTACTCTCCTTTTAATATGCCCTTATCCACATCCTCAACTGTTCTACTCAGCTAATTCTTTTTAGTACATTTTAGTAAAAATAAGTTAAATTGTTTGGATAAAAAACTTTTCTAATTCTATAACAAATTGTTCAATTGAGGAAGCAGATAAAAGTTACCTGAACTAGGGGCGCCTGGGTGGCTCAGTTGGTTGGGCTACTGCCTTTGGCTCAGGTCATGATCCCAGAGACCTGGGATCAAGTCCCACATCGGGCTTCCTGCTCAGCGGGAAGCCTGCTTCTCCCTCTCTCACTCCCCCTGCTTGTGTTTCCTCTCTAGCTGTGTTTCTCTCTGTCAAATAAATAATAAAATCTTAAAAAAAAAAAAAAAAAAAAAGTTACCTGAACTATTGGGGGCACCTGGATGGCTCAGTGGGTTAAACCCTCTGCCTTCAGGTCAGGTCATGATATCAGGGTCCTGGGATCGAGGCCCGCATATATGGCTCTCTGCTCAGCGGGGAGCCTGCTTCCTTCTCTCTCTTCCTGCCTCTCTGCCTACTTGTGAACTCTCTCTCTGTCAAATAAATAAATGAAATCTTTTAAAAAAAAGTTACTTGAACTATTGGAATAGTCTCCTAAACTCATTAGACCAATGTTTTTTTTAAAATGTGGCCCCTCACCAGTAGTGGAATCAACATCACCTGGACACTTGTTAAAAATGCAAGTTCTCTGGCACCACCACAGATTTACTGAATTAGACACTCAGGTGGGACCCAGCATGCTGTATTTTAACAAGGCTTCCAAGTGTTTCTGAGCAAGGTAAAGTGTGGAAACCCCTGGATCAGACTCTATCAGTCCTGAAATAGAAATCTGAACAATTATGGTGGGACAATAAGGGAGAAGTTAGCCACAACTAAGAAGATCAAGGATGACTTCACAGTGAATGTGGTTATTTAGACAACTTAAAAAACACCTTTAACAAGTTGAGAAAGATTTTATTGAAGAGTATTAAGATTGAAAAGAAATGCATTCTCTTTTGGGGGGACATGGAGAAAATCTGAGTGGTTAATAGGGCTACTATGGGAAGCAATGATAAGAGAGGATGGGGAGAGTAGTCTGGCTCACCTTGTGAAAAGTTGTCTATGGATTTTATCCTCTCAGCAAAAGCAACCATCAGAGGTTGCCGAACATGAGAGAGACAGCATCACGTTGCTTTCTAGGAACATAAGCTTGGCAGTAGAGTGGTGGGCTGAGTTAGGAAGAGAGTGAGAAAGATACCAAGTAATCAGTTATTTTCATATCAAGATGAGAAATGATGCAGTTTGAAATAATAAATAGGGAAACAAGGGTCTGGTTTTAACAGTTTTTCAAGGTAATATTTTGATCAGTTAAAGTATTAGAAGATTCTCTTCTATTAAATGTGTAAAAGGTAGCAAAAAAAATCATTATTCCGTCTTAACAATGCTCTTTGCATCTGGGAATTATTTCACTTCTGATGATAACATCCATACATCTGTCTGCTTGATTTTTTTTTGTTTGTGTTGTATAGATATGCTTAAAAATAGGACTTACCTTTCACCTAAATACAGTAATTTGTATTTTTGGTTCCTGTGTAATCGTGAATATGGGTGGTAAGGGCACCAAGAAGCACAAAGTAAAATAAAATAAAATAAATAAAATAAAATAAAATTATGGATACATTAAAAAATGCAAACCTGAGAAGTGTAATAAAATTGGATTCTTGGGTGATTTTAGCTCTATGAGGCATGTACAGTATGGTGTTGTGGAAAAAGCACTGGCTTCCACTTCAAGTTCTGTCATTTTTAACCATGTGTTGGAGAACACCATCAAAAAAACCATAACCACTGGGCCTAGGTACTCAGAGATTCCTTGGAGTACGGTTTTGCTTGTCCTTCCTGCTCCCAGGTGCTGCTCTAAGGCCACAGCCTTGAGATAGTGATGTGGTATTGAGGTCACCTGCATGTTATATGTGACGGAACCCAGTGAAGACCTCTATATAAACTGAAGATAAGGCGGGCAGGTGGAGGGATCTACTTGTCTTGCTGTCCCTGGAGACAGGCCTCATATATAAGTTGCCTTGCTTATTAAAACTGCCACTTACCAATCTGGAGCAACCTGCCTTTTGCTTCTATCTCTCCCTGCCCTGGGTATGGGGGCCAGTTTCAGATCACACCTGTGAAGCTCCCGAGGAGCTTGCAAACCAGCGCTGTGAGATCATGGTCAAGTCACTTTCTTCTCTGGGTGAAATTTATTCACAAGTTAAGTGGGGGTGGGGCATTAGATGTTAGAAACTTAGTTATCAATGTGTGACTAAGAAGAGTGTTCTCTGATTTATTTTGGCTATTTCAAGTTTACAAATGTTTTTCAGGCAGGAGGTTGGAAAAAAAGTCAATACAGCTGAGAAAGGAATATACATACAGACACTCATGTGTGATCTTCTGTCAAAAAAAAAAAAATCCAGAGTTATGTGTCTGGAATAAAAAACTGGGCTGGCTTTGATTAGATCAGTGGTTAACAATTATAGCTTAGTTCTGTTGAAGGCAGGTGACATTCCCTGTGCTCCTATACTTTAGCTTAGCTCTTGAAGGCTATTTTGTGACTGTCTCTACTGTACTGCAAACCCAGGTGTTTGTTGGATTTCCTAATGTATTCCCAGTATTAGCATAGTTCTGAAGAAATTTATATTTGATAAATTAGTGAATTAATAAATTATTAGCTAAGAAAAACAACCACTTTGTCAGCCATGAACATGTATACTTACCTGAAACAGGCACTTTCTCATATAAGACAATACCATAGTGTCTCTTTCTTTTCACATCACTTCTCATATTAATCACAGGATTAGAAGTATTAGAAGATATATAAAAAATTAGTCAGTTTAGTTTTCCCTATGTCACGTATATTACATGGCATATACTAAAGTTCTCATTTAACCTACATCACAATCCTGCAAATATTAACCCTCTCATTTTTAAATAAGAAAAATATACACCTGAAATTTCAATTAACTGGCTCAAAAGGCTGTTTGTTTTCAGATCTACCCCATTATCCTGATTCTTCTTTTACCATCATTGAAACTAAAATACATTTCATCATTTCTGTAAATTATTGATTTTTGCCCATGGTTGACACACAAGCTTACATTGGTTTTAGGTGTACAACATAGTGATTCAACAAGTTTCTACATTATGCTATGCTCACAAGTATAACTGCATCTGTGCCTATCCATCACTAATATAATATGATTGACTATGTTCCTTACACTGTTGCTATCATTCCCATGACTTATTCATTCTATAACTGGAAGCCTGTATCTCCCACTTCCCGTCACCCATTTTGCTCGTTCTCCACACCCATCCCCTCTGCAGCCATTAGCTTATTCTCTGTATTTATAGGCCCAATTCTGCTTTTTCTTTTATGATTCATTTGATTTTTTTTTTTAGATTCCACACATGAATGGAATCTATAGTATTTGTATGTTTCAGTCTGACTTATTTTATTTATATAATATCCTCTAGGTCCATCCATGTTATTTCAAGTGGCAAGTTTTTTTTGCCATGTGATGTTCCACAAGTGCAGCTATAGAAAAGTGCTTGTCAGTTGAAATAAGGACCACATTGGATAGAGAAAAAAAAAGAAGGGGGGATGTGTGGGTTGCTCAGTTGGTTATTCATCTTCCTTGAGCTCAGGTCATGATCCCAGGGTCCTGGGATTGAGTCCCATGTTAAGCTCCCTGCTCAGTGGGGAGCCCACTTTTCCCTCTGGCTGCTGTTCCCCCTGCTTGTGCACTCTCTCTCTCTCTTTCTGACAAATAAATAAATAAAACCTTAAAAAATTCTCTTTATATAGCCTCCCAAACATTAAACAAAGTTCTGGAGAAATGTGGATTTTTTTTATGGTTGAATAATATTCTACTATATATCTATATACCACATCTTCCTTATCCGTTCATCTATCCATGGCCTTTTAGGTTGCTTCCATATGCTGGCAGTCTATAGATTTAATGCAGTCTCTATCAAAATAACAAAAATATTTTTTACAAAGCTAGAACAAATAATACTAAAATTTGTATGGAACCTCAAAAGATCCTGAAAAGCCAAAGAAATCTTAAGAAAAAGCTGGAGGTATCTACAATTCCAGATTTCAAGATATACTACAAAGCTGTAGTAATCTGATTGTTTATTGCTAATGAACTTGCCCTAAAGCCCTGAATTACACTTTCTCTTAGACTACCCTGGCCTTCTGCAGTCAGACCCTACTTCTCAGTGTGTGGTTAGTCAACATTCAAACTAAGGCAGCAAAGAACTTGCCTATAGATCTTGTTCACTGAGTTGACAGAGTAGTCTATACACCTGTATTATGTATTTAGACGTGTTCAATGTCTTTTCAAATTTCCTTCCATACAATAATAGGAACAATTCCACTAAGAGTAAGTTCAAACTTTATTTCTCTTTATCTTTTTTTTTTTTAACTTCGGGACTAACACACAAATTCACAGGATGGAGAAGACAATTTTAGCATTAACTCCACAGTTTGTAGAACGACCTTATAAAGTTAATCAAATATTTTTCTTAATTTTGAGTGTGTATAAATTTATTGATGAAAATGGCATCAACGATTTTAGTGAAATATGTGAAAGCTTGAAAATGCTTGGAGTTGTGAGATAATGTAGATGTCATAAATCATTCTATGTAACTGTCATGTTGATTTAAATTGATGATCATACACTAGCCACAAACTTAGAATATATTTGTTTTTCTCCCATGAGAAGTAGAAAAAAATAGAAATTAGTGCTATACATCTGTATCTATTACAAATAGTGAACTGAATCTCTTTTGTAAATTCGAAATGCTTTTTTCTCTTTTTTTCAATGTGTTATCAGATTTTCTTCCAGCCATATCACTGAGACAGTTGCAGGATAAATGAAGATATTTAGCTGGAACACAGAGGTGGCTCTCAACTAATATTCATTATAAAAGCTTAATAGTATTATGAAAATGTAAGATAAATACTGGTACTATAGAGATGTCTTTTGGAATTTTTGTGGGCTTTATGGTTAAAGGTGAAGTAAAGTTGTCAGAATGATTGATTGCTATGTTTCATCATATCTGCTATAGTCATATGATTTGAAAGCATTCTATGGAGTTAGGAAAATCTATAGACTTTTCTTGCTTCCCTTTGCACCACAAGGAGCTATTTGGGATTTGCCACTTTCTTTGTAATGTCTTATAGGGTGAACACAAAGAAAAAGTCAAAGGTGAATCCTTCTGTTGAGTAAAAGGAATAGATTTTTGCCTGTGTTTAAACACAACTGCAAGATTGACTATTCTCATTGAATTGACTGATCAATTTGGTCCAACAACAAATTTGAGTTTTATCGTCTCTCAGTATACTGATTAAATACACTGGTTGTTTTTGTACATTTGCTTGTATGGGATCAGCTGCAGCATAGCTAGTTAACATGGACCTTGGAGTCTGACAACCTCAGTTTCTATCTTGTCTCCTCAAGAACTAACTGTTATTTTGTCTGTTATCTCCTATGTAAAATGGAGATTATACTAGAAAGAATTTCTTAGTGTTATTATAAAAATTAAATTAGATAAGATATTTAACAGGTTTGAACAGTACCTGAGACAAACTAAGCTTATTACTGATTATTTTATCATCTTAATTATATTGTATGTCTACACATATAGACACACAAGCTCTGGTATCAAGTTATGTGTGTGTGTGTGTGTGTGTGTGTATGTATTACAAATTTACTCATGATATTCAGCTTAAAGACTCATTTAACTAAATAAAATTTTAATTAATTTCTTTTTACTTGTTGCCTAAAATTCTGTGGAGAAAATAACCAGATGTTTGACAACCTACATTGTGTCAACTTGCCACAAAAAAGCCAATTCAATTAAAAAATGCAATTATTCATTCCAATGGTCTGTTTACACAGTACAAGGCATTTAGTTTGGCCACATTTTTACTTAATTGTTCAAATAATTGGACTTTGGGTAGATAGAGCCTAGAATGGTCAAATTTGATGCTACTGAATGATTTGGTTGTTTAGATTTGTCATGACTCATTAACTATAAGTAGCAACAGAATTATTCCTGGTTTTTTGCCATTCACAGGACCATGTAGTTAGGTTGCTAAAAATTTTAACAGTGAGAACATTTTGTTGCTGTTTCTAATTATATTTCATTCATTAATATACAGTATAAATTTTTTAAAAATTACTATGTGTTTTAGACTAGCTATATCTACAAAGTGTATTATATATATAATATATATAATATATAAAAATATCCAAATTGTGCACATATATATGTACATAATTATGTGTAAAATATCTATACACACATATATAATTACACTTCTTACCTGAAATACTCTTAGATTCTTATAAAGAGTGTGATAAATGTTGAGTGAAATTTTGTTACTGTGCTAAATCCAGGTTATATGCCGATGTATCCAGTAAAAATATCTCAAATATTTAAAAGGCATACACTCATATTTGTTTATTTAAATAACATGATACTGTGATGTCCTAAGAATTATATAAATAAAGCAATAATAATCAATCAAGGAATAGAAGTATATGAAAAGCATTTATTGAGAATCTAATTACTTAAAATAAAAGTTGCCACTACAGGGAATTCAAATATGTACAACCTATTGAATTCATATTTATTGAGGGGATACAGTTAGCCATCCCACTGGAATCAATATGTGGATGTTTCGTTTGTCCCCAAACTATTCCTGATGTTCTGTGATATAAACTGTATTATGAAATAGACCAAACCACAAGGAATTTCCCCTATATCAAGAGCTTAAATGAGAAATTACACAGCTTGAAAACTCAGTTGTGTGTTAACTCTCTTCAAAAGAAATTTAAAAGAGGAAGGAAAATTCCAGGCAATAAAAAGTCCAATTAAAACACCAAGAGGAACTTTGTTTCAGGTTTTGTATTTTTCTTTTGTTCTTTTATTTGTCATACTTTTTCTGTAAATCATCAAGAAATACAGAAAGTTTTTCTAGTTGTATTACCAAAAATATATCAATGTATGTACATACACAATGTCTACTCATTACCTGAAATATTGTTATAAGGTGAGTAATAAATGGTAAAGAGTAGGAATGTGCTTGCCCTACCACAGCCTTCCTAAATAGAAAACTAATTTCTTTTTACTGAGAAAGACCTCATCTCTTTCTAGTTTGTGGACAAGGTCTTTGGTGTCCATCATAACCCCCAAGAGGAACTGAGGTGAAGAAAGAATATCATTTAAGTGGAGTTGTTTTCCTTCAAGGCATGAAATAACTGGTAAGAGTCTGTACCTTTTTACCTTTTTACCTTTTCAGCTGGAGTTGAATGTGTATGAATCTGATGTGTCAAAAATATTTATAATAGATGACTTAGAGCCTGATGCTGCAGCCCTCAGGCAGTCCAAACTCCAATTGACTTCAGTGAGAACTTTACCTGTCCAAGGTCTAGCTGCCTTGTGCCTGTAGGGTAAAAGAAAAAGCTTAAATGAAGCCCTGGTTCAGGGTTTCAAGAACTATAGGCAAAAAGTCTTGGATGACTGGAGAGAGAAATCTGCGGATGGCTGCCTGTCTGAAAGCTTTCACTGACAAAAGTGGCTTGGTCTACTAAAAAAGGAATAATTTTGATTGATTCTTCTCCACTTATTTATGAGCATAAAGTCAGTATATTTGAGTAGCAAAAAATAATGTCAGTGCTTCTCAGACTTTTACATTCTATTTTGATGTCAAAAGTTCTTAAGTTTTCATAAAGAGCTGGCCAACTTCTTCTTTCTCCTAGATTTATCAATTGCAAGGCACACAAAAAAAGAAATAAGTATAAATTAAAGGCTAAAAGATCACTGCATGAAATTTTAAGGAAGGCTTTCCATTCACAGAAATTAAAGGCAAATGGAGGTGCAGACACTTTTGAGATTGCCTATCCTGCCACCCCACGGTGCATACGAACAAACTAGAAACAGAGGTGCGAAGTCTTCTTTCCACTCTACTCCTTCCTATGATCTCTTCCTTTGTCATATTTCAGTCTCCCCCATTTATGTTTCACTTCCCTTCCAAAAAAATTCCTTTTGTCTGGGGAAAACTTCCCATTTTAGTTGAAGAGTGAACACATTATCTGATTTTTAAATCCAATTGCAACTGTTTAAGTCATAGTGTCTCAGAATCCTTTTCTTCTATTAAACAGGGTGTTTGAGCTAGATTACTTTGTCAGTTAACTTCCAACTATATTACGATTTCATCGCACTCATTTTTCTTACCAGTTTTCACTTCTACATTATCCTAATAGAATTGCTTCAGGCAAAAAGCACTGGGTAACCTTGTGTTTGCTGAGTTCCTTGCTTTTCTCTTTAATATATTCTCCTGTATTTCAGATACCCTTACCTTAACACTGACCTGTTGAGTGCAGTAAGACACACTGTGACATACCTTGCTTCAAATATTTTGATACAGAAGCACGCAAACATTCAACTATTACCTACAGTTTAGATTTACCTTGCAATTTAGTGTGCATACTCACATAAATGAAAGAAAATTTTCCTGAATTAATACATAGGCTTCTTATGTGTAATGAAATATATGTGGCACTAACTAGAATTTAGTATTTAATTCCATTAAAAATACTTGGTGAATCTCTGTAAATTGATTTTTACAACCCACTCATGAGGTGGAACCTATTGTTACTAAAATAAAATCTCTGTGTTACTTTGACAACTGTTAACTTAGATAATCATCTTGGTAATATGTTTGTCCTTGAGAAAAGATAAATGGAGATCAGGTACTTTTTATGAAATGATCTGGATTGTGAGTTTAATTGTCCTGGGACAACAGTGGAAGGGAAATTTGAGAGCAAGAGGTGTTTTTCCTTGTTGGCCTTCTCCTAGGTATTTTCAGATCTTCAGTGAGACCTCTCTATGTGCTATTTCAGGATTTCAGTGATATTTATCGTATTTAATTGGAGATACTTGAATGTAAATATCAAGTATGGTTATGCAGTACCTAGTAGTAGGTTTCTCATAGAGACCACTACTGACATAACAATCCACATAATTAAGAACACTGATTTTTTTTTTTTTTTCTCAGATGTGGCCTGGTCCTACCTGTCTTTGTTTTTACATTGTGCCTAAAACCATTATGAATCAAGGCTTGATCATCTTTTCCCCCCAAGATTTCTTTATGCTCTAGAAATTCTTTAAGAGTTTCGATAAGTTGTAGAGTCTGAATCAAGGAGAAACTTCTGAGAGAATTAATCTTGTTGTGTTTTACATTTTAAAAGGTAGACATTTGAGGATGATGGGTCTTTGAATGAAGGGGCAGCCATGACTGTACCATCACTACTTTTCCAAACTGGGTACATGAAGACCAATCATTTAACCAAGAACTGGCTAAGTACTAAATGAGCGAGCCTCCTGTTCTTGAAATTTCCCCAAGACCAGAGCTCCTGTATTGAATAGATATATGAAAATCTACAAAGGTATTCATTTGGAGTGCCATTCATTTATTGAATACTCATTTATTAAGCACCTACAATGAACCCAGGGATGTTGCAGGTGCTAAGTGCTAAGAAATAAATGATGTGAAATACATGTTTGCAACTTGAAAAGATTTAGGAGGAAAAAATCTCCAAAGATGCTTATAAGTAGAAGCATTGTCACCAGACTAATTCCAATGATGGCATTCCCGTACATAACAACCAAAGAAGGTCGTTTCATCTCTTCACACTGTATTTTTTTTCTTCACATTTGTATTTTATCCTGAGCTGCAGTAATGCTGCTGACAGAAAAGGAATGAAGCAGAGAGAGAAATCAAACCATAATAATTTTATTTTATGCTGAAAATTATAAAGCAGTCTTTAAAGTTATTTTGCTATCAAAGTAATTAATTTAAAATAGCAAGTGGAAATTCTACAGTTACCCAGGACCCATTATTCAGAATTCATTGTCCAACAAAGCATTTAAAAGACTGTTTTTGGCAGTACAAAATGAGAGAATAAAGCTTAAGAGAGAACAAGTACTGATAGGAGGTGTAGGTAATGTTTCCTAGTGGGAAAATGCATTATCATAAGAAGAAACACTTACCATAAAACATTCCAGAAGGGAGTGATTGAAATTATGTCCCCTTCCATTGTGTTTACATAATGTGGAAACAGCCAGTCGAATCAGTTCTGATTTTTAATTGTACGTAATAAAACAACCAGACAACCATTGATGGCATCAGTCACTTTTCAGCTTTGCATTAGGAGGAGAAAATTTCAGTCCATATTTTGGCCAGTTCTTTACACAATTTCCATTTAAAATGTCAAAGGTCGGTTTAGTTTATAGATTTTACATAGGCTACATATCCATTTTCTGTTAAAAACTCTTCATTTTTTTGATTACTTGGGACTTTAATTGTATGCAGGGTTGTCCTCCTGGAAAGGCAAATTGATGCAATTGCCCACAGACTCTCAGGATCTATGAGGGGAGGGACAAAAAGGCAGCTAGCAGCTGGTGGCTAAAATATAATTAGTGTCAATATGCAAAATACAATTAGCATCAGCATGCAACCTGCTCCCTAGGCCTGCCTCAGCTGTCTTTGGTCTTCTGTGCTACCTCTTCCCTTAAATCATCTACCTGCTGATCAACTGCTGTCCTTGATGTCTGTGGTTACTATTGGTTGGTTAAAGTATTCACCATAACAAAATTTCCAAATTTAACCTGTGTAAAAGTATTAGGTTTATAGAACAGATGACTTAATATGTTCTAGGTCCAGTGCCTCCCTAGATAAGTTTTACTTATACCTGAGCTTGACTAAAAAGGCTTATCTTGTTAAGACTTATCTTAATTTGTCATAATAAAATCCTGTAGTTTAAAACTACAATAACTCTCACTACCATATTATAATGTTATTAAAATAAGACAGCTGAAACCTGGAAATACGTGTATTTATAAAAGAATAATAGAATAATATTTGATAAGGAGATCACACTTTTTGAGATCATATCTCAAAAGTTAACTTCTGAGATATGAAATGAAAAGTAAGAAGCCTGTTTGACATTATTAAGATGAAGAAAAACAACTAATAAATTTTCCCCTCAAGAAAAGTAATAAAGGCATTTATTAACTTAGAGTGAATTGGCTTTAAACATTTATTTGAAACCTAGAGTGTTTTCTTAGACACTTTGGGTTTAACAAGGGCTTAATTTTACAAGGGAGCCAAGGAAAATCCTGAAATTGCCAGCATACTTGGGTATAAGACATAAGCCCAATAAAGGGGCTTTTTCTAAGGTTCAAGATCTTGCAACTTCCTGCTGCTGTAAAACTCTCAAAAATCTCCCAATTCTTATGGAAATTCTTTTTCCCTCCCTCTCTTTCCACCTTCCTTGTTTTTTGTTTTTTTGTTTTAAAGATTTTATTATTTATTTGACAGAGAGAAACACAGGGAACACAAGAAGAGGGAATAAAAGAGGGAGAAGCAGGCCTCCTGCCCATCAAGGAGCATGATGCTGGGCTCAATTCTGGGACTCTGGGATCATGACCTGAGCCGGAGGCAGACACTTAATGACTGAGCCACCCAGGCAACCTGGTTAGTATTTCAAATTCAATATTTTTTTCTTTGATTTACATGATAATTTCCCAGATAATTTTTCATTTTTATTGACCCTTAGTTAAGTACTACTTCCATACCCATCAGCTTAAAATTTATACTCTCAGTTCATCAAATTATTTTTTGAAGATTTATTTATTGGAGAGAGAATGTGAGCAAGTGGGGGGAGGAACAGAGAGAGAATCTCAAGTGGACTCCTACTGAGTATAAAACCTCACTGGGGGCTCGATCTCAGGACCCTGAGATCATTACCCTGAGATCATGACCTGACCTGAAACCAAGAGTCGGATGCTTAACCGACTGAACTACCTAAGTGCTCTTCACATAATTAAAAAAAAAAAAAAATGAGAACAAAACTTAATAGGAGTTATCATTTGGGATTTCAGTGGTTTTCTTTAGAAGGGGAAAAAGCCTTATGAAATGCAAAGATAATCATTGATTTATCTTTTTGTTATCTCCAAAGTAGATGCTTTAACATTAGCACCCAATACTTTTTGAGAAGTACATATGTATACAATGCCTGTATGATGCCAGTCACACAGAAACATTAGGTATGTCTTCCATGGATACTTGGATCTCGCTGTCCCTTTTATACAAAGTCAATGCTAATCCTGTGTCCTCTGCCAGGTGCTATGTTGTGGAGAGTTAGTTCCTAAAAAGGGTCATTTAGACTGACTAGAATATTTGTGACATTGTGCAGTCACAAGATGGGTCTATATAAACCTTAACTACTTGTAGATCTCAATTTTCATGTATGCACTGGGGAAGGGGTGGGTGTTAAGACACCAGCCAATGAGAACTGGGCAAACCAGGTGCCTTATTATAGATGAAGTAGAATTTTATCACATAATCTCCCCAATCATGCTAAGAATCTTCTGTAGACTCCTTAAAAAATATACCAATTGAACAGAATGTTTAGCATCAGGCAGCATGGAGACCTGAGAATGGTACATAAGGAATTCCAAGTGAGTCCTACATGCAAACAGGACAGAAAGACAAAAATATTTTTGACTCAGGGCAAAAATACTAACAAAGATGCTGATTTTTGAAGTTGAGTTACAAAGCCACAATACCTTAAATAAGCATATATTTCTCTTGACCTGTGCTTCCCAGTCATTTTGAATATGAGGAACCCTTTTAAAGTTGGCCTCAATAAAATAGTGCAATCTCCATAGGATAGGACAGTTGTTGTATTCTTTGTATTTGTTGACTTATAAATTATAAAATGACAAAAGATGACTGTGAATTTAAAAGAAATGTCTTTTTTTTTTTTTCTTTTTAAGATTTTATTTATTTGAGAGAAAGAGCATGAGCAGGGGAAGGAAGCAGAGGAGAAGAGAAGCAGGCTCCCTGCAAAGCAAAGAGCCAGATATGGGACTAGATCCTAGGGTCCTGGGATGATGACTTGAGCAGAAGAAGGCAGGCACTTAACTGACTGAGCCATGCAGGTGCCCCTAAATGTCTCCTCTTTATTAAATGTGATGGCATCCATATACATATGAAAAGGATGAGCTATGAATTTATTTAACTAAATTTTATTTATATGTGAAAAATTCTTGACATCTGAATTGAAAATGTCTTAAGAATTTCAGCATCCCACAGAAGTCAAAACCTGGAAAATTAGAATTCAGGGGGAAAAAAATTAACTGATTATACATAAACGCATGTAGGAGAGCTGTTAGAAAAACCCAAATAATTGCCCATAGTGTTAGATTTTTCTCACCTAATTTTCTCTGATTCTTTGTGGAAACAAACACAAAATATCTGAGATATTTTAATGGGAAATATATAAAATGGAGTAGATCCAATCTCTCACAGTCTGCTTTGGCAGGCTATTTATAGTCGGGTCTGCTTATTCAAGTTATCCTGGGGCTGAGAAGAAAAAACATTTCTGTTCAGAAACAGAGTTAACCAGTGGTATACAAGCTTGAAAGACAATTATAATTTATTTTTCCAACTTACATCCTATACGTTTTTCTGAGTTTTACAACATGAAATAGATTCCTGAAAATAGGAGTGGTTTGTTTCTTCAAAGTATACATTTATTATACTAAATCTGTTATTTTCTTCAAATGTTTTTTAAAAAGATTCTCAGGCCTTTAATGGAAATCATCAAAATAATTAAAGTAAGCACATACAAAGATTAAAGTCAGAGCCAACAGAGAAACAGGAGAAACATTTCCGTAAAAACAATAGAGAAAAAAGTCAAAAATCTAAGATCTGCTCACAGAGCACTTCTCAAAGGTTACATATCAGCTCCAGGCAAATAACAACAGAGAATCACCTTTAAATCTTGTAGAAGATTAAGACCAATAACAAATTAAGTAATAAAAACACAGAGAACACTCATAGCTCTGCATACTTCTCTAAATCAAACAATAACAACAAAAACAGAGTTTGCATTAATGTTTCTGTTGAATCAAATAGCTTTCTCTCGAGAGAGAGTGCTGCCTTGTACTTTCCACTTTATAGTTAGCTGACCTTTTTCTGTGATTCTCTGATATACTTAGCATCTAGATACATATTTACAGACTTATTTGTGGAAATGATGCTGACACATTTTAAATTATATTCCACGATTCTATTTTTAGAATATATTTTTTAACAGGTCAGCAATTCTTGATTATTGATTGTTTTTTAGAGCTTGCAGAAGTCTGACAAGAACGTAGCCTATTATCTTATCCTTTTTGCCTGGGGCTATCTCAAAAACTGTGATAATTTCTAGGTTTCTTTATCCTTCCAAGGCGTTTTATTTAGTGCCTATTGGATGAGAAATGCACAATTGCTGCTTTTAAAAAATTTACATCTTAGTGGGGTGGTAAAGTAGACATAAGAAATATTAATGAGTGCCAAGAGAGGCATTAAGTTAGGTGGGGTTTCCTATAAAGGTGGGAGATAAGAGAGAAAGCAAAGAAAATTGGCTCATATAAAATTTGGACACAATCAAGTTTTATCATTCTATATCTGGCACTTAAGTCCATTATCTTATATCTCTGAGATTTAGTGTTTTTAACAACAAAATGAGGAGAACTTGTATTCTATAGAACTTTTTTAAGCATTAACTGAGTTTATTTAAAGATCCAAATATTTAGTAGATACTAAATGATTACATAGTTGTAGGAAATTTCTTAGAGAAAAATCTAGAACCAAAAGCTGAGGCAACATAAAGAAAATTCTTAAGTGCCAGGTAATGTGTACGGATGGTACTCAGTTGGCAAATCAGAACTCTAATGTTTTCAGCTAGCTTCACTGCATAAGTAACCACAGAGAAAACACTAAAAGGGCTAGAGAACCAAACTGGTCTCCAACTATGTTTCCTGATATAAAAAATGCCCAGGCTTCTTTTTTCCATATTCTATGGAAAAGGAATTATATTTTTGGTAGTAATATATACAGTATGTATGTGTAATATACACACACGTATACACACATACACACACACATATATACCCATGTATATATATATATACATATACATATACAAACACATATATATGTATGTATATACACATTTCCAGGTGAAGAAAATACATTTAAATATGTCTTTGGGCATAGGCGGTTTACTTTTCAGTTTACATAACAATACCCAGATCAGTGCCTACCACAATGTCAGTATTTAATAATGAAATTGAGTCTATGAAAAAAAATATATTAAAAGCATTTTCTTTTCTTTAAAAGTTATTTATTTATTCATTTATTTATTTTAATGTATGTATGTATGTATATATGTATGTGGCAGACAGAAACACAGCCAGAGAGGGAACACAAGCAGGGGGAGTGAGAGAGGGAGAAGCAGGCTTCCCACCTAGCAAGGAGCCTGATGCGGGACTCAATCCTGGGACTCTGGGATCATGACCTGAGTCAAAGGCAGATGCTTAATGACTGAGCCACCCTGACACCCCTAAAAGCATTTTCAAATGTTATCTAGTTCCATGTCATTTTTCTGTTACAAAAAAATAAAGAGTATTTTTATTTTCTATGTGAAAATTCAATACATGATTTACCTGATTACTCCTTGACAAGATTTTTGGCCTAAAGTACTTTAATATTCTTTTCTATAAACTGAAGTATAGAAAGAAAAGGCATGGTGACTCAAAATCATATGTTAAGTTTTGATTAGCCATGCTGCCTCATAAAAGTTTACCCAATGTTAACATCATACGTTTACATAGGCCAATGTAGGGAAATTATTTATCTAAGTTACCTAAGGAAATGATTTCACAAATGTGGTGGTCATAACGTCATAATTGAAGCAAACATTTAGCTAGCACTTGGGCGGCACAGTTGGTTCAACCACTGACTGGGTTTTGGCTCCAAATGTGATCTCAGGGTTGTGTGATCAAGCCCAGTCCAACTCCATGCTCAGCATAGCATCAGCTTAAGACTGTTTCTCCCTCTCCCAACAAATCCCCTCTCTCAAATAAATAAATAGATCTTTAAACACACACACACACACATACACACACACACCACACACATTTGGCTAGCAGAGCTGAGTAAGGAATACTCAAATATACTAATATTGATATTTAGGCTCTTCTTGATGTTGATGATTCATGTCAAGTGATGGAGTTGCAGCCAAAACGATCCTACAACATATTGTGACATTCTTTCAAAAGTGAGCATTTGTTACCGTTCTGGGGTTTGACTTTTCTTTGTTAATCACAACTAGACACATGTGTATTTATTGAGATACTCAAGTTATATTTTCTAAGAATTTAAATCTATAAATGATAATTATTTCAGAAGGGTTTTCAGCATACTGTGAATATAAAGAATCATTCTGCTGTTTATGTTGTAAAATATCCTATGATGTTACAGGACAAAAAAATATTGCTTTTCACACTATCTTATGGAATGTTTGAGAGTCATTTGTTTTATGGATGAATTGAAACAATATCATGCTGCAGTTTCTTAAAAACAAACTTAATATGTACTTTGGGAAATAAAAACCAACAGACTATTTTTCTGCTGACATTTCATTCCACCAAAGTTAAACCAGAGAAGAAGAATAGAGTTGTCATATGGCATTGCAATGCAAGGAAAAATGTAACATTTTTTTTGCAAGAGAGCATTCCTGATGATATCATAGTTTAGAGACCACATCTGAGTTCCTAACGTAGAAAAATGTCCATGTTATGTGTTCAGAAATGATAAAACTTCTTAATGTTTGGGCTATACAGCAATAACAGAAAGGGTCTACGTGGGAAGATGTTTTAGACCTATTACCTTAAGTCAAATGAATACATGGTGGTCAGGTACTGAAGTTGAGTTAGAATCTTATCTCTTGAATAAACAGAGAGGAATACAAACAACTCAGTGAAATCTGAGACAGGTATATACACAGGAGGAAAGGCAATGTGAGCAGAAATATTGGAAAAAATTACATATAAAAATCAATACATACAGAGGATAATTTCTCATAGCAATCTATATTAATGACATCACAGAATCACCAGGCCAACTCTGTGATCTCTAAGCTACAAGTCAGAGGCTGAAAATTGGAGAACATGAAAGGTTGCAAGAGACTGAGATTATTAATATGTTATTCCTAAAGTCAGTTAAACATAGAAACATCAATATTGCATTTGAGTTAGCAGAAATAAACACTAAGACTTTGTATAGTATTAAAAAATCACATCTCATACTAGATAATTCTGCAATTTACAACTACAACAATAATGGCAGTCACAAATAAATATGAGCAGGGACATATAGCTAGAGAAGATTTTTATCCTTGTTACAACATTACATTCAAAATAAGTGGAAGAGTGCCTGGGTGGCTCAGTCTGCTAAGTGTCTGCCTTTCGCTCAGGTCTACAATGGGCTCCATGTTCACCAGGAAGCCTACTTCTCCCTCTGTCTCTGCCTGTCCTTCCCCCTGCTTATTCTCTCTCTCTTTTTCTCTCTCTCTCACTGTCATATAAATAAATAAAAACTCTAAGAAACAAAAACGAAAACCCAAATAAATGGAGTCAAACCAGGTTTGGAATTCTCTGACAGAAAATGCTTCCCAAGAAACAATAGAAAAGACTTAAGTAAAATTATCAACTAATATAGCCACTTATTTCTCATTCATATCCAAACTTAAGAGTAAGAGCTTCTCAGATTTGTGGTCTCAGAAAGTTAATTAGCTTGGAATTCTATTTGCAAGCTTCGGATACCTGAGAGGTGCCCTTTTAAGGAAGAAATGACAATCCATTTGTTTTTACTGATTATTACAAGGTCTTTCAGGTACTTAGATAAGTAAATAAAATCATGAACTACTAATGAGAAATAAATTGCTGCTTATTGGCTTAACTAATGGACATAATTATTGATATAAAAAAGGCCACAGAAATTTTCATTATAAAAGAGGAAATCAAGTAATTTAAAAAGATTTCAGAACTATAAATTACATTAATGAAAAAGTGTTAAGGATGAGGGAGGTAGATGAAAAAGCCAAAATTCCCAATATTACAAGTTAAGACCTCAAACACGGTTTTAATCATATAAAAAAAATTAAAAGTGTAGAAACTTGAATGGGGAAACATGGTAGATTATAGATTGCAAAAATGGCCGTAATACTTTGCAGTGTCTCCCATCAATAGGTGGTGGAGTTTGTTTCCCCAGCCTTTGACTCTGGCTGGCCTTGTGGTTGCTTGTTTGATATAATGTGGTGGAAGTGATGCTCTCAGGCCTCAGGAAACCCTGCAGCTTCTGCTTTCATTAGGATCCTGCTGCCACCAGAGAAAGTCCAGGCTACCTTTTGTCTATTCAAGGCCAGGAAAATGTGCTGAGATGAAAAGTGTTTTCTGGAGTTTCTACCCTTTTCCACCAGAAATTTACTCAGGTATTTAAAAAGACATAGGAGCAGCAAAGTCTTCTCTACAACTGGCTGAGAAAGGATCAAATCCACAATAACATGTTGGCCTATATTTATTAACAACTGGCATTAACAACTAGGAAAGTGCTTACTAGCCCAGGGAGTTCATGTCTTCTACTTCAGTAACAGCAAGATGCTTGTCAATCTAACTAGTTTAAAGAGATACTCAATAATGAAACATTTAAAAATGGATCCAGGGGCACTGTGGTAGCTCAACGGACTTGATTTTGGCTCATGTCATGATCTCAGAGTTCTTAGATCAAGCCCCACTTTGGGCTCTGTGCTCACGGGGGGTCTGTTTGAGATTCTCTCCCCCTCCCTTCGCCCCTCCCCTCACTCATGTGAGCACGCACACACTCACTTAAATAAATAAAACTTTAAAAAGAAATAAAACAAATTCATAAGGAAATGAAGGGCACAATATACATCCAAAATAATAGAACTCTAAGGAAAAACTTCAGAAGAAAATTAAGCAGCATTAAATTTAAAATGCATAAAATATGATAATTGAGACATCTGATAGATACTGCTATCTTGATGATACAGCTTTAGGAATTTACAGACTAATTATCATAAATGTATCAAAATGATAGACTGAGAGTATAGGTAATATCATCAAATACCATTTACATGCATTACTGGATTCTTGCATTAGATAGAAGTTAAAATATGAGTCTGGACTTTTATAACAAGTCTTATTACAAATGGTACAACTTTTTAAAAGTAGAAAGCAAAGGAAAATACCAGACATTTCTTTTCATCACAGCATCCAAGGATAATAACTGATAAAATACCAACATCTATTCTTTTAGTAATTATATATATATATATATATATATATATATATATATATACACACACACACATATACATGAAATGTAACTTCTAAACTTTTATTTTTTAACCTTTTTTTATTTAACAAAATATGGTTTTATTTTGCCCAGAATATGGTCAGTACTTAAACTCCATAAATCTAGTGTGCATAGTTTCTATGCAAAAATACTCCCATATAGTTGATAAGAGTGAAAGTTGATACGGTCTTTAGGAAAGGGAATTTGGAAAAATAGTTCAAAATTATAAATGTGTATAACATTTAATCCAGAAAGTCTGGGAATTTTATCTTAAGAGAACTATGACAAGTATATGCAAAAAGGGAGCTACAAGAATCCCATAATTTAAATGCTAAACTTTTTAAAGCACATATATCCAACCAGAAGAAATAGGTAGGTATTCTTCAGTCCAATAGAGTATTATGCAATCACTAAAATAATGCTATAAAAAATGGTATTTCCATGTTGTATATTAGGTGAAAAAGTATAACAAGTTCTCTATCATTATGACCTCATTTGAAGAATAGTCATTTAAAATACTTTTACTATGTACTAAATACTGTGCTAAACATTTCACAAATATTAATTCATGCAATCCCAAATCTTCCTAATGTCCATATTAATTAGGTATTTTGATTTTTCCCATTGTACCAATTGACATACTGAAGAATGGACAGGGTAAATAATTTTCCTGAGGTCACTTAACTTCTAAAGAGCAAACATTGAAGCCCAGACACTTTACTCCAGAGTTGCTCCTTTTTTTTTTTTTAATATTTTATTTATTTGACAGAGAGAAACACAGCCAGAGAGGGAACACAAGCAGGGGGAGTGAGAGAGGGAGAAGCAGGCTTCCCGCCGAGCAGGGAGCCTGATGTGGGGCTCCATCCCGGGTTTCCAGGATCATGACGCCAGCCGAAGGCAGTCGCTTAACCACCTGAGCCACCCAGGCGCCCCAAGAGTTGCTACTTTTAATACTTTAGCATGTTATGCTGCTTCATATTCATCCATGTGTGCATGTATGAACATACACATATCCACAAAAATGTAAATTCTTTGAGTAAGCACACACTTAATATAGGTACATGCAAATACGTAACCATTGTTTTACGATGTTTATAACTTTTGGGGGCATTATATTGTAATCTAAATCAAGCTATATGATGAAACTTCATGGTTCTGAATACTATTAAATTTTGCCAAATAAAATTTAAAAGGATGTAACAGTGATTGCTTAAGTCAATAATATATAATACAATCAGGTTCTGCTGTTTTTTTCCAGTGCTTTATATAATTTTATATAATAGTGATAGACTACAAGGATTTATCCGCCATATTTTTTCTGCAACTGTAGGTAAAAGCATAAAACGGAAGAAGGAGAAATAACATTTGTGGGCAATATATGCTGTTTGTACTTATCTGGCATTCTTGTGTGTAGTCTCAAGTATCATTCCTTATAAATAAAGGAATTATTATTCTTAATTTACAGTGAAAGACACTGAAATTTAGACAGAGTCATTCCAACTAGTAAATAATTAGACCAGCTTTTACTCTCTCCAAATTTCATGTTGACTTTTAACTTTGGTGTGTTTTTCAGTTCAAGTCTTACAATTCTCTCCATTTTAATTTAAAGTTGAGATGAGATCCAGAATTTTCCAAAGCCCCTCACTTAAAATAAATTGTTTTCCACTAGAAAATGTTACCTTTCCAAGTCAAAAAGAAAGAGTGTCTGATATTTTAAATAACACATGTGTGTTCAACCTCCTTTCAGCATTATAACTGCTATAAATTTATTCTGTGGGAAAATCTTGTATTTAATAGGAATGTTTAAGATGCCTTATGTGATTGTTCCAATATGTTGGAAAAGCAAAGAAAGCATTGCTGTGAACTACTTTTACTAACAAACCAATTTTAGAACAAAATCTGATCCTATACCTCTTTTCTATTTTCAATCAAACCCTATAAGCAGTACTGTGAATTAACCAAGATAAAAATGAAGTACTTTAACTTGTCCCATGAGTTATGCATGCGTGTTCTGGTAATGAATATCTCAAAAATGTTAAATATCACATGTTTTCTTCTACCAGTTTTTAGAGGTCATCTATAGTATGCTCATTTACCACTGATTCCCTTACCAGCTTATTTGACCAAAAACAATTATCCAGAAACTCAATACAAAATCAAGTTTTTATAGTCAATTTGAAATAGATTATGATGTCAATGACTCACTCTCTTTCATCTATTTTTATTCTGATTACTTGGATTTCATTTAATTGATAACTTATGATGATCTTAGAAACTATTTTTTTTTAATTTCATTATGTTGTATGTAATAGTAGCTGGAGAAATTGTCAGACCTCAGCAGGTGGGGTTAGATGGTTTCTGCCCTAGATCCTAGATCATGTATAGCCAGAATTATATCTAAAACATGATTGACAAGTGTATCAAGAATAATATTAGCCAACTGAGACATGATGCCTCTCTAAGTTAAAATGAACACACATATTGTTTCTATTCATGAAGTAGTTCATGGAGCTATTGGTAATGAAGCACTCTACATATGAGATAAATTTAAAAAAAAAAATATTTTGCAGTTGTGTTCCAAAGGCCTAACAGGCCCCTGGGTGGCTCATTAAGTGTCCAACTCTTGATTTCAGCTCAGGTCAAGATCTCAGCATCCTGGGACTGAGCCATGTGTTGGCCTCTGAGGTCAGCAGGGAGTCTGCTTGTCCCTCTGCCCCTCTCCCTGTTCATGCTCTCTCTCTCTTCCTCAAATAAATAAATAAAATCTTTAAAAAAGGAACAAAGACCTAAGTATCACAATACGCTAAAAATGTACTTATATATTCATCTTAATATTTTTATCTACATATAATGACATACTTGCTGTTAAAATCTTCAAATTTGAGCTCTGTTGCATTGCATTGGATTGAAATAAGAGAAGGGAGGGTTGTTATCTCACTTGCAATTAAAAAAATATGGAATTGTGACATGGACCATGAATTAGGGAAATAAAAATTCTTAGATTAATTAAGAAACCATTTATGAAAATGATCTGAAAAAAAATGGTGAGTAACAAAATATAATTTCATGTTGTTTAAACTCTAGGAGTCGAGCTATTCCCAGATCTTTTTGCTTCTGTACATTTGGTAGATTTACACTTGCTAGCCCTTCTGATTGTGTGAGGGAATGTAACCAATTCTGGCCACTGAGTTTCTAGTTTTTCTTCTTTTTTTTTCCTTTAAGATTGTATTTATTTATTTGACAGAGAGAGATCACAAACAGGCAGAGAAGCAGGCAGAGAGGAGGAAACAGGCTCCCTGTCAAGCAGAGAACCTGGTGAGGGCCTCGATCCCAGGACCCTGAGATCATGACCTGAGCCCAAGCAGAGGCTTTAACCCACTGAGCCACCCAGGTGCCCTCTAGTTTTTCTTTTAGTATAGAACATTTAGTTACATGTAGGAGATCACCAAAGCTGTTTATTCACTCTAACACAGAGACTGGGAACATAGGTGATGGTTACAGTTCCATTAGTCTGGATACTTACAGGGCTATATAGAATAGGATACTCTTACTGACCTGAGAAAAACAAATAGCCTAAGAAAGAAAAGAGTATTAATTTTTTTTAAGATTTTTATTTATTTATTTGACAGAGAGAGAGATCACAAGTAGGCAGAGAGGCAGGCAGAGAGAGAGAGGAGGAAGCAGGCTCCCTGCCAAGCAGAGATCAGGACATAGGCCTAGATCCCAGGACCTGAGACCATGACCTGAGCCGAAGGCAGAGGCCTTAACCCACTGAGCCACCCAGGCACCCAAGAAAAGAGTATTATTTTAAAACACTGATATTGGGGTAGCTGGGTGGTTAGTTTGGTTAGGCATCTGACTCATGACTCATGATTTCATCTCAGGTCATGATCTCATTTGTCCTGAGATGGAGCCCCATGTCAGGCTCTGTGTTCAGTGTAGTCTAGTTGTGGATTCTCTCCTTCTCCCTCCACCCTCTCCCTGCTCACACTCTCTCTCTGTTCCTCTCTAAAAATCAATACATCTTTTAAAAAAAAAAGCCCTAAAATATAAGTCATTTGCTTAGAAACCAAGCTGCAGCTTCTATAGACTGATACCAAATGGCTAAATAATGGAAATTCATGTTATTGTATTATGCAGTGGCAAAATATTTAGTAAAACTGAAACCTGTAATAACTTACAAGGCAAGTAATTCATCTAATGATAAATATAACCATACACTGTATTATATACACACTCATAAATATAATAACACATTATAGGAAAAGAGATGAGAAACCAGAAAGTTAGTAGCACGTTAAGATTGGTGGCATTAAAAAAGTGCTTAAGAATGATGAGAGGTTTTAAAAAGCAATTTATAAGCAAAAAAGAAAGAAAATAGGGTTCAAAAATTCGTAATTTTGTAGTTTTTAAAAGCAGTTACTTCTCATACCCACCCAATAAAAATACAATGAAAATGACCACTGAGTTACAAAAACCTACTAGAATTCACTCTATGGCAAAGATCAAATCGAGTATGGCTGCCACACCCGCTATTAAATCTCTGAATGAATTAACATAGTACCCAGTAAATCTTTTCAGTTGGAAAAATAGCTTCAGGAAAAGAGATTGATTTACTGGAAGCACGCTGAGAAAGTTGCTCAGTCTTTACAGTGGAACACATTCCCTGCTGCCAGTTTAAATGGCACTAGGGAAGTTCATAAGAAAGAAAGGGTCTTTCAGAGGGTGGAACTGAAGGCCAAGAGAACAATGGATAGGATGCCCAGAGAGTCCAAAAAGAGAACATGCTGGATGATGCAACTTCATTCATCTTTGCAGCTGGATTTCAGAATTGTTATGGAACAGTGACTGGTGTGCTTCTCATTCTTTTCCTTTGAAAAAGAAAAAAAAAAGAAAAATACTGTGATTATTCTGACCCTGTTTTCCATTCTGCATTGGATTTCTGGTTCATAGATTTCCAAATTAAAACTGATCCTTTTAGTTCATATATTGCCAAATTAAGATAAATCTTATTTGAATCTGATATAAAGACCATCATGTATTACCCAGAGATTCTGAACTTTGACCTTTTCCTGTGACTGAACAGGGCCACTATTCCCTTGGGGAATAGGTGAGTGTGCTTATCATATGGTAAGGAGGTTACTGGAATATTTAGTAACTAGAAGAGTGGTCTTTGGCAGTACCTATTGTTATTATCAACTTTTTCACTTAGTTTCTTTCCTCAGACATATTATCAATAAGTTTTCTGGATCCCTGGGTTTGATAGGTGCATGTAACTGGTTACATTCCATGGAATAACATCTTTCCATTATTCTTTGTTCAAATAACACAGTAATTTTGGCTGTATCCTACCTTTGTTTCCTTACAGTGATGCAACTTATTCTTCCTACAGTCGAATGAAAGATGGGACATGAGTATTAACTTATTTTTCTTAGAGGAGAGCAGATGGTTTCCTGTTCTTTCCAGGAAATTTAATCTGTGTTTCTTTAATCATTGGCTATATTTCTGCTTCAAATGAATTATATGATATTATCATAAGGTTTTCCTTGTCTGACAGCAGTAAGCACTACTTCCTAGAGATTATGATGACTATATCGTACCTATATATCCACAGCCCAACATGTTAAGGATTTACAGATTACTTCATTTTGACTTTATAGCTCAACCCAAACTTGAAGGGCAATCCAAAATATAAAGATGAGGAAACTACAGGTTAAAAGTGGAGCTGAAGAGATTATAGGATGAAATGATTCTACTTGGAGAGGTCTCTAGCAGTCAACATTTTAAGAAATAGGAGGAAGAAAGGATAAATGGCTAGGAATAGGAGATCATAGAGAAGTAGACTATAGAATGTCTGACTGAGATATGGATTCAGTCAAAGGAATTATGTAAAGGCCATAAAGACTTGGTCACACCATATAAAGACAAAATTATGTCTTAAGAGTAGGACCTGTGTGCTGGAAAAGTACACAAAAATAGATTCACAAAGTGTTTTAAATCTAAGCCAGACTTAGTAAAATAGGTCATGCTTATATAGTTTGTACTCCTCAGAACTCCAGTTTACTGGAACCATGGTGAGTTACCCACCTGTATTATCTGTAAGAGGAGCCCAGAGTGGTCAAGGTGAGACGGTTAATGAAGAAGACAAGGAAATATCCAGAGGATATTCTTAGGGTCATTGTTTCTGGAAGGAAACCTCCTCACAAACCGTTTTCTGGCTGATAGTGAGAAAAAGATTACCGCAACAATAGAAAACAATAGAAATTTACTTAGGGTTATTATATATTTGGGGAGATCCATTTTATGTATTTCCTTTTATTATAATGGTTTAGTAGCTAGATACTTCATAGATGATTAATAAGGAGGGAGGGAAAGAAATAGAGAAACAGAGAGACAGACAGAGAGATATTTGTAGAGCAGAAATTGAATTTGGTCCCTGAGAAAAAAAGAGGAGGCAAAAATCTAACATGAGAGGTAAAAATCTAGCATGAGAGATAAAAATCTAACATGAGAGACACAAGACGGAATGTATGCAATATTAATTCTTGAACTTAAAAGATACTGTGTGTGTATGTGTGTGTTTGGTGATTGATGAGACATACTAGTTTATCATGTTAATAACTTCATAGTAAATGAAATCAAAAGAATCAACAAATTAACAAACTCAATTGGTTTGTTAAGGAAGGAATTGCAGTTTATAAGAGTTTCACACTAAATTTTTGACTCTGTAGACAAATTCACGATTTATATTAATATCGCACACTTTAAGCAGTTTCATACATTGCCCGACTGCTCTTGCATTAATCACTCCTTCTTTCTATGGGAAGAAGACTTCCATAAATGCTACTGAAAACTATGTCCCCTGATGCTTAGTCCATTACTCCATCCAGTAGGTTTACAGTTATGAGAAATAAAAAACATTTTTAAGCAAACCTATAAAGTATTTTTATACTGTCCTTGAGTAAAACTTTCATCAGTACTAGAGAGAAGCAGACTTGTTTTGTAGTTCAATTAAGCACTGTGCCAAACATTGATAGAATCTTTCCACTTTATATTTTTAAGTTGTTTAGGAAAATAAGTGAGTGACCATACTTTAAGAGAATCATTTTTGTTTTAATATGCTTCCAAAAGGATAGTCTGTGCACAGTTGAAGGGAATTTACGGGCAGGCTCATTATCTTTTCTTTCTTTTTTCTTCCATCCTCCATCCCTCCTTGCTTGCTTCTCATTAAGTAGCTTGTATATATATATGAACAAAGCCATTCTGGTGCACGATAACGAAGAAAACAGAGATGTGTAACATGGTTCGTAAGATTTGTCAAACATAATGTGCAAACATGTTTCTGCTTCTAAAGAAACTTCAACAATTTGCACATAATGAAGTTTCCTTCACTTTTATATGAGAATACTATAAAGACATTCTTTAGGTAAGCTTTATAATATCTCTTCCTATCTTATCTTTACAATACCTTTTTTTTTTTTCCTTTTGCTCTTTATCCACAAGAATACTCACAGCAGCTGCTGGAATCATTTCTCCCATGGGAATGTTCATACTTTATTTATATCTAGTAAGGGATTTTAAGAAAACAATTCAGTCACTAGGACTTTCCATTACAGTAGGAATTGAGAAAGGATAACTTAGGAAGGTATATATTCCTTGATATCTGAAAAATCTATTTCCTTAATATGAGATGCTTGGACTCAAATTAGCCTACTCTTGCAATTTGGTCCTCTGCCCATTAATGTAAACTCTAGAGAGAAATGATTTGCCATATTAAAATTATGAGGGGGGGAAGCTGTTGAAGTTTAAATTGCAAAGCAAAACAAAACAAAACAAAAAGTATTAGGTGGTTTCCCCCTTTAATTTTGCTGATGGAACAATTCTTGTACATTATCCCCATGGTGGTTTCTAGTGCTATTAGGAAATCTAATTAGCTATTTAAGGTTATGTTTGCAGAGAAATGGTTTACTTAATAAAGAAAAGTAAACAATTGACAATGTGAGTTTTCAATTTGTGGCAAGAAACCTGTGGATTTTATATTTAAAAAGAAAATTTAGCTTTTAGGGTTAAGAATAAAAATTATAGTATGATACTAGAAGAAAATATAATAATGAAATAACTTCTTCTTTTGCAAGGAGTAAGTTCTTTGCAAAAGAACTTTTTATTTGGGCACCTGGGTGGCTCAGTGGGTTAAGCCTCTGCCTTCAGCTCAGGTCATGATCTCAGGGTCCTGGGATCGAGGCCTGCATCAGGCTCTCTGCTCAGCAGGGAGCCTGCTTCCTCATCTCTCTCTGCCTGCCTCTCTGCCTACTTGTGATCTCTCTCTGTGTCAAATAAATTAATAAAATCTTTAAAAAAAGAACTTTTTATTTATTAAAATATCTATTTTATCTTATATAAATATTCAACAACATAAATATAAACATAAAGTACAGTATGGGAAAATTACTTATGCAATATGTTGCACCTAATCATTGTGTACTACTCATAGAGGCTTCTAACTTTTTTTTTAAGAACTTATTTATTTGACAGAGAGAAACACAGCTAGAGAGGGAACACAAGCAGGGGGAGTGAGAGAGGGAGAAGCAGGCTTCCCGCCGAGCAGGGAGCCTGATGTGGGGCTCGATCCAGGGTCTCCGGGATCATGACCTGAGCTAAAGGCAGTCGCTTAACCAACTGAGCCACCCAGGTGCCCCAAGGCTTCTAATATTTTTATTAGACTTCTAGTATTAAAGATTTGGAATCTTCATTTTTATAAGCCATTTTGAAATGCCCTGTATAAATAAACCATGAATTACTGGGAGAAAAATATCTTTCATATATAAGCCTTATACATGTAAACTCATTTTCTAGCTTAAATCTGAAAAATACATAACCTTAAAGTGAATGTATATTTTTTATGCCATTGTTATGGTGTCATTTTGTGGATTATCACACTTATGCAACAGTATGCAAAATTACCATTCCCGTGTCTTCAAAATTTTGAAAGAACAGGTGATGAGGGTGCCCAAGATAAAGGACAATAAATGAAGTGTTATGGCCATTCAAAACATTCAAAATGTTAATATTATCAAATATGTAAGTATATTTGTTGTTGAGATACATGCATAACACTTACCAATCTTATCTGATGACAAGACAATGTCACTTTTGAAATAACTATATATATGTTTATAAAATATTTGGAATGCAGGACTCTCAAATACAGCATGAGTGCTCACTTACTTGAGCACCTACAAGCAAAGTTATTTTTACTGAAATATATATAGAATATATATTAAATATATATTAATAGTAGTTTACTTGGTTTCATTTCTATATTATATTCAATTTCAAGAATATACTTCAATTTATGATTTATGTACTCATTCTATTATTGAGGAAAAAAAAGCCTTTGAAATTTGTTGAGACTTGCTTTATGATTCAGAATATTTTCCAGTATTGCCAGGTATCCCATGAACATTGGAAAGGAATAAGTATTGTGTTGAATGAGGTGGAATGTTCTATATACCAAATAGGTGGGTTTGTATTATCTACCTTAATATTTTATTTTTATTTTATCAGTTATTAAGAGAGGCCTGTTAAAATCCACCATTCTGATTGTGGATTTATGCATATCTCTTTATTTGTATTTATTTTAGTTCCATGTAAATTAAAAATACATTATTTTAGGGATAATTTTGTATCTTTTATAGTTGTTGCATCTTCATGGATTGAGGTTTTTGTGGTTATTGTCATCTCTAGTATGGTTTTTACTTAAAGTATGTATTATCAGACTTAGGAATGCTTGATTTTTTTTTGTAATTATTTGTATGGAAAGTTATTTTCCATCTTTTACTCCCAATTTTCCTGTGGCCTTATATTCCAAGTGTGCTTCTTATAAACAACATACAGATTTTTCGTTTGTTTATTTTCCTTTTACAATAATCTTAGACTTTTCTTCAGATATTTAGTTCACTTATATTTAATGGAATTACCAATATATAAGAATTCATAACCAAATTTACTACCTAAATATTTGTTTCTTGTTTTTGCTATCTCTTTCATGTTTCTTTTTTATTCTTTTCTTGTTTTTTTCTATTAATCAATATTTTTATTACCATTAATCTGTCTCTGTTGTTTGTTATACATGTTTTTATTATGTCTTGATAGTTGCCTTTGATATTACAACATGAATCTTTGATTTACTAAAATACAATAATGAATTTGTCTTATAAATTACTACCTACCATAACCAGGCATTGTTAGGGCATTTGAGGACATGTAAACACTATTGACCACCTCTTGCCTCTTGTATTATTGTCATGCATTTTTCTTCCACACAAGACATTATGGTATTTTATGTAATCAGCATTAATACATATTTACCCACACATTTCCTGATTTTGTTGCTCTTGGTATCTTCTTCCATTTGCTTGTTTCTCTTTTGGATCATGTTCATTCTCCCTGCTGAGCACTCTATAATATTTATTTTAACTTGGATTTGCTGGTAGTAAATTCTATCAGTTTTGGATGATTTGGAACTCTTTCATTTTACTGTAACAAAATATGTTTTAACTGAGTTTTGAATTCCATGTTGACTCTTTTCTTTTAATGTTTTAAAGATAGCCTTCTGTTCTTTTTTTAGCTTCCATTGTTCCTATTGAAAAGTTAGTTTGAAGTATTATATTGTCCCTTTAGAACAATTTTTTTTTTTTCCACCTCTCTTATTGCTTTTAAGATCTCTCTTTTTTTTTTTTTATTACAGTATAGCTAGATGTGTTTTCATGTTGGGTCTCATTTGGGTTTCTTAAATCTGTGGCTTAATATAGTTCAGTAATTTTGGAAAATTTTCAGCTAGTATCTTCAAGTTTTAATTCTGCTCTGTTCTTTTTCCACTTAACTGGGTGTCTATAATTACACATATTAGACCTTTCACTATTTTCTCTCTTTCTCTATTTTTAATTATTTTTTCTTTTTGTGCTTTTATCAGGATATCTTCCTCCAATATAAGAATCTTCTCTCTGCCATGTTCAATTTGTTCAATATTCCTAATTTACTATATATATATATATATTTTATTCCTAGATTCTCCACATGACTTTTTTATAAATATGAGTTTTTGACAAAATTATCTTCTTGTTATTAGTTTTTCCTGATTATATAAATTACAATTATTTTAGTTTCCCTATCTGATTACTCTAATAGCTGGATCATCTATGGTTCTCTTTCAATTTTCTGTTTTTTTCCTTTATCCCATTTCTTGCTGCACCTGGTAGTTTTTAATTGAATATCCTACATATTGTGATAAAACTATTAAGGTTGCAGAGGGTATTATCTCCTTACAGAAATGGCATACCTAATCTAACCTCTGGCAGTTCCTTGGAGCAGTTAACCTCAATCCAATTTGGGATTTAAACCACCAAACTCTGTTTTGTTTTGTTTTTCCTTTTTTTTAAAAAGATTTTATTTATTTATTTATTTGCCAGAGAGAAACACAACAAGAGAGGGAACACGAGCAGGGGAAATGAGAGAGGGAAAAACAGGCTTCTGGCCAAGCAGGGAGCTCAATGAAGGGCTAGATCCTGAGATTCTGGTATCATGATCTGAGCTGAAGGCAGACGCTTAACGACTGAGCCACCCAGGCACCCCAGCAACCAAATTCTGAATTACAGTCTGTATAAATTTGAGTTACCATCCAATTAGGCCATTTACTAAAATGTAGCCGTCTGAGGCTCCCAGATGAATAAGTTGGTTTCTTGGATCTGGTTTACTTCTTCAGTCTCTTGAACACCAATTTGTTTTCTCAACATAAGACTACAGAACACTCTGCTTTCCTTTTATTTGTTTGTTATTTATTTTTTTATTTTTGGTCTATAATGCAACTTTATTTTCCAACTTATAGTACATCATTAGTTTTTGATAGAATGTTCAACAATTCATTAGTTACGTATAATACCCAGTGCTCATCACACCATGTGCCCTCCTTAATGCCTATCACCCAGTCACCCCAACCCCCCACCCACATCCCTTCCAGCAACCTTCAGTCAGCTCTGCTTTTAAACTAATCCTATCATATAGAACTTTAAAAGCAACAAATTCTTCAAGGGGAATTCCACATGAGATGTTGGCTCTCTTCTTTAACTCTCTAGACAGTCCTGAATTCCATTTTTTTTTTATCTCACAGTTTCATAGATGTCCAGAGTGTCTGTTGGATGGCTTCTGTGCCTACTAACTTTTGCCCTTTTCCTGGCTTCTCTGTTTCTTGCCCAGAAGCAATAACTTCTAAACACTGAAAAGGAAAACACAACTTAGAAACTCAACACAATGAGTTTTCTTTTGAGGACCTTGGTCCCTCAAGTCCTAGCTGTCTCAATAGCTCTCCAAAGCTGACAACTTCATAGTTTTTTGCTTGCTTTTTTTTCTAACATTTTATATTTTACCTAGAATGTTCAGATTGGACAATTTTGTGATTTATCTTGCTTTTATTGCTAGGATGTTTGTTTTCATATGGGCTTTTTTGTTATAATGGAATAAATATTCTTAAGCTCTTAATTTAAATAAGTAGTATGTCCATGCTTTAAACACTCAAGGACTTATGTGACTTTTGTGACTCCAAACGTCTTATAGAACTCTCTTTCTATAGCTACAAAATCAACCTTTGAAAATAAAGTTTAGTACTTTTAACAGAAACTGCACCAAAAAATGACTGGACTTAGTGAAGAATGCTAATACATTAACAGTATTCAACATCCCCTCAAAATAAGCACGAAATTGATGTTTTTTTGATGTTCTGTAATCATAACTTCAGGATGACTTCCTACCCTTTATCATGTGGACCTATCTCTTACTGTTAACATTGTTCCTCATCAAAAAATCTTATAGTCTGATTGAATTTATCTTTTTAAAAATCACCCTATTTTTTGCATCGATAAAACATTATTTATTACTGAAGTGTTCTGCTCTACCCTCTTTTAAATGAGTTCTGCATAAAGCTCACATCATGTATTATATGAATTAGTATACACAAAAAGGCAAAATTAAAATTCTACAGATATCTTGATTATTTATTAAAGTAAGTGGTAAACTCCCTTGCTTCTGGCCTTGGACAGTTTAAGACATTTTCACGAAGAACAATAAGACTCTTTTAAAAGCTTTCTCTTCTACATACCAGTGGTATTGAACTTTATTGGGAGAGGAATATTTATAAGAACAATTTTGTATGTAATAGTCCCCTTATTTAACTCTTAAGCTAGTAGCAGAAATCATGAAAATCACTTTTTAAGGCTTTTTATAATATCCTTATTTTATTTTATTTTAATTTTAAAGATTTTATTTATTTATTTGACAGAGAGAAACACAGCTAGAGAGGGAAAACAAGCAGGGGGAGTGTGAGAGAGAAGTCTTCCTGCTGAGCAGGGAGCCCTATGCAGGGCTTGATCTCGGGACTCCAGGACTATTACCTGAGTCGAAGGCAGATGCTTAATGACTGAGCCACCAAGGCACTCAAATATCCTTATTTTAGAAATTAAATTGAATATATTTTTAAGGCTTCCCAGCCTTGCAAAGAATATAAGGGAGTAGTGAAATACTGTCAGTATTTGATTTTTATAGATTCTTCTAAATAAAATTAGTAGCTTTACTTGAAATAGTTCACAATTAATGTCTTATTCCTTAGTTAATTCTATCCAGTTCTCTATTTTTTAAAATTTGATTATCTCCTCAATGCCCTTTATTTTAAATATGCCAAAACATTTTTATAGATGTTAACCCAAACTTTCTTCTTTTCCACAGTGAGTTCCTCAGTATACAAAAGGGACTAGACTTTTTTTCTCTGTCCTTAAAATTGAAGGGGATAGATTCTGATACCTGGAACAGTGATTCGCTTCTCTTGTGGAAGAGCTTTATGAACAGGTTTGATTAGGTCCACATGAAATAAATATTAGTACAAATACTTAGGATCAGGGATTATAAGAAGGTAGCATTTACTGATCTGTTAGCATTGCTAATGTTAATAATGGCAACTAATTATTAAATAACACTATTTCAGTGTTTTCTACTATAAATTCAGTGTTAACTTAGAAGAAAATTTAGGAAAGTTAAATTTTATTCTGTTTTTCACAATGTAAAAATTGAGCTTCTATGAAATTTTATTTAATTTCACCAAGTAAAACTTGGGACTTGAAATAAAATACACTGTGTCCCAAGTTATTTCTTTCCACTATTGTATACAAATCAAATCTTCAATATAATATCAACAATATCACCATCAACACAACAACATAAAAATATCTTGAACTCAAAAACTAAAAGGTTTCAAATGAAAAAACAACACATTATATTTTGCTTTCAATTCCTGTCAGAGTATGAACTTGATTCCCCAGTCTAAGTATGTTCTTGTAAAATTCAGATACCTACAGGGACCAAAGAAGTAATATAAATTAGTGAAGTGGGTCACACATAATGATTAGGGAGTGGTCAGGACTATAGGGATTAAAGAGCTCATGTCCATGAAAGTTGTTTTTAAAAATGTTAACCAGAATGTGGGTAATATGACTGCAGATAGCTGATAAAGGGTAGTCTAGGAAGATATGCAGGAGATGACTAACAGAGGAATATGCTTGTCTTACAGTTAAAGGCTACAGGTTAGTAAATTTCTGAGATAGCTGATGATAATTAAATTTGAAAAATTTTTAAAAATTAAATAGCAAGAGAAACTATAAAAATTAACTGATCTACTAGGTTAAATTGATGCTGACTGCTACCTCTCTGAAATCAGAGTTTGGAAAGGATTAGATAAGAGCTTATATTTAAAGACTAATTCAAATAATCAATGCTGTTAATGGCAAGGAGTAGTAAATTTTTGAAGGGCAGATATGGTAATTATTGTTTTGAGGGAAGAGACAAAGAGGATTAAGGTTAGAAGAATTTACAGTTTTATATGGCTCTGAAATTGTCCTCTGGTTCAATCCACAGTTAATATTTTATGTTTCTATAAAATATTTCTATCAACTTATAATAGGACAGAGAATATATTGTCTACTGATATATAACATTTCATTTTTAAAAGATCTAATACTCAGAAATATCCTTCACATGACAAGTAGAATATATATCCCTAACTTCCTATCCATTAGTTTTGGTTTGATTTTACTCTTTAAATTTACATTAGACTAGAGGAGAGTCAAGATAGCAGAGGAGTAAAGGGGACCCTAAGCTTGCTTAGTCTCTCAAACACAGCTAGATAAATATCAAATCATTCTGAATACCCAAGAAATCTATCTGAGGACTGACAGAACAAACTTCACATCTAAAGGTAGAAAAATGGCCACATCACAGAAGGTAGGAGCTGCAGAAAGTTGATTAGGGAGAGGAATAATTTGTGGGTGCTGTGGAGGGGAGTTTCGCTGATCACATAGAGAGGAGAGAGAGAGAGAGAGAGAGAGAGAGAGAGAGAGAGAGAGAGAGAACAGGGTATTGCACAAGAAAAACTCTTCCCCAAATCACTGACTGGGAAAAGGAGAGGGACTGACTACCGCAAGTTTTTATAAATAGCAGAGCTCAAAGTTTGAAGTTTTAGAAGTCTACACCATCCCTGGGGTAATGCCAGGCAGGCTTAATGGAGCTCCTGTGGGGAAGGTGGGTGGAGACTTAGGACTAGTAACAAGTGATCTGAAGATCCCCTGGGTGGCACAGGGAGAGACAGTTCCCCTTATTGACTGCATTTGGGAGTGATGACACAGCCTCTCTGGAAACAAAAGAGCTGGCAGGCACCAATGTGCTGTTGTGTTCATTAGCATGAGAACAGAGACACCTACTGAGGGCAGCAAACCTGTGTGTGTGTGTGTGTGTGTGTGTGTGTGTGTGTGTTGGTAAGTTTTGTTGTTGTTTTATTTTTTTAAGCATAAGAAATAATAAATAATAATAACGCAATTACAGTAGGGGATTTTATGGGCACTTGGGTGGCTCAATCCCTTAAGTGTCTGCTTTTGGCTCAGGTAATGATCCTAGGGTCCAGGGATCAAGCCCCACCTCCACTCCCTGCTTAGTGGGGAGCCTGTTTCTCTCTCTTCCTCTGCCATTCTCCCACTTGTTTTTTTTTTTTTTAAGATTTTATTTATTTGACAGAGAGAAACACAGCCAGAGAGGGAACACAAGCAGGGTAGCAGGGTAGCGAGAGAGGGAGAAGCAGGCTTCTCACTGAGCAGGGAGCCCGATGTGGGACTCGATCCCTGGTCTCTGGGATCA
>PITA01001892.1:0-15265 GCA_004023965.1 Spilogale gracilis | reverse complement strand
CAAAAATCAACAAAGAAACAAAGGCTTTGAATGACACAGTGGATCAAATGGACTTCACAGATATTTTCAGTTCATTTCATCCTAAAGCAGCAGAACACACATTCTTTTCAAGTACACATGGAATAGTCTCCAGAATAGATCGCATACTGGGTCATAAATCAGCCCTCAACAAGTACAAGAAGATTGGGTCATACCATGCATGCTTTCAGACCAAAATGCTATGAAACTTGAAATCAGCTAAAGAAAAAAAATTGGAAATACTACAAATACGTGAAGGCTAAAGAACATCCTACTAAAGAATGAATGGGTTAATCAGAAAATTAAAGAAGAAATAAAAAATACATGGGAGCAAATGAAAATAAAGACACCACAGTCCAAAACTTTTGCAATGCAGCAAAGGTGGCCCTAAGAGGAAGTATTTTGCAATACATGCCTATCTAAAAAAGCAAGAAAGTCTTAAATACAGGACCTAACCTTACACCTAAAAGAGTTAGTAAAGGAATAGCAAATAAAGCCTAAAGCTAACAGAAGAGAAATAATAAATATTTGAACAGAAATAAACAATATAGGAACAAGCCAACAAACAAAACCCCAGTAGAACAGATCAATGAAATTAAGAACTAGTTTTTGAAAGAATTAACAAAATTGATAAACCCCATCCTGATTTATGAAAAAGGAAAGAGAAAGAACCCAAATAAATAAAATCATGAATAAAAGAGGAGAGATCACAACCAACACCACAGAAAAACAATCATAAGAGAATCTTATGAAAAATTATATACCAAAAAACTAGGCAATCTGGAATAAATTGATAAATTCCTTACAAACTACCAAAACTGAAACAGGAAGAAATAGAAAATTTGAACAGACTCATAATCAGCAAAGAAATTGAATCAATAATCAAAAATCTCCCAATAAACAAAAGTCCAGGGCCAAATGGCTTCCCCAGGGGACTCTAACAGTTAAAGCGGAGTTAATACCTATTCTTTTCAAACTATTCCAAAAAATAGAAATGGAAGGAAAGCTTCCAAACTCCTTCCATGCAGCCATAATTACCTTGATTCTAATCCAGACCCCATTAAAAAGGAAAATTACAGACCAATATCCCTGATGAACATAGATGCAAAAATTCTCAATAAGATACTAGCAAATTAAATCCAACAGTACATTAAAAGAATTATTCACCACAATCAAATGGGGTTTATTCCTGGGCTATAGTATTTGTTCAATATTCACAGAAATAATCAACGTGATATATTATTTAAAGAATAGATAAGAACCATATGATCCTCTCAGTAGAAGCAGCAAAAGCATCCATTCTTGAAGAAAAACCCAACAAAGTAGGTACAGATGGAATATACTTCAACATCATAAAGGCCATATAAACAAAAGACCCACAACTAATAATATCCTGAATGGGGAAAAACTGAGAAATTTTCCTCTATGGTCTGAATAAGACAGGGATGTCCACTCTCACCTTTACTATTTAACATAGTACTGGATGTCTTAGTCTCAGCAATTAGACAACAAAAATAAATAAAATGCATCCAAATCAGCAAGGAAGAAGTCAAACTTTCACTATTTGCCAAAGCAATCCCAACAAAGAAAAGGAAACCTGGTGGCATCATAATTCCATCTGCAAACAATGTTATAAAACTATAATCATTAAGACAGTATGGTACTGGCACAAAAACAAACACATGGGTCAGTGGAACAGAATAGAAAACCCAAAAATGGATCCACAACTATATGGTCAACTAATCTTCAACAAAGTAGGAAAGAAAACTCAATAGAAAAAGACAATCTTTTCAACAAATGGTATTGGGAAAACTGGACAGTGACATGTAGAAAAATATTAAGGAGGGCACTTGTTATGATGAGTACTGGGTATTATATGTAAGTGATGAACCATTAAATTCTACTCCTGAAACCAATATTACACTATATGTTAACTAACTAGAATTTAAATAAAAAATTGAAGAAAGGAAAAATAAATTTACATAGAGTAAATCTAATCGCATATGTTAAGTCATTGGATTTATAGAATGGGAGTTCTATAGAATGGTTAGGTTCCCAAGAATCTTCATGTCACTGAATTTAAAAAGCCTGAGTTCATAAAACATGTTCAAGATTATTCTCTTTTCATATTCCTTCTTAACACTTATTACATGTTCAAAAGCAAAGTTCAGATTTTTAAAATGGGAAGTACAATTAAAGAATGGTTGGGTGGGGAATTATGGCTAGAAAATAAATCCAATTAAATATCTTGAAATCAATCATGAAATTTACCTAGGATGTTGATCATAAGTAGGGAAGATATTTAAGACTATAGATTGACAACATAATTCTTTAATCAACAAATATTTATTGAAGATACATTAGGCCAAATCAATATTTTAGGCCCAAAGATATAGTGATTTTGCTTACCAGTTTAAAAAATGTATAAAGGAAACAGGGGGAAAGTGAAAAGAGGTAAAGAGGGAGAAATGTCAAGGAACTCAAATTCTAGGAATATTCGTGATCTAATATAAGAAATCTGAATATGTATAAATCACACAAATGCAATATTCTAAATATTTTGACAGTTTTGGCAATCTGGAAGGAGTCAAAATCCACCCCACTAGTGTTCCTGAAAGTGTAATCCTTCTTACGTAAACTGAATGAGGTGTGTGGTCTGTGGTTGTATATAATAGAAAATATCAAATCTATAACACTGATTTAAAAAATAAAGTTGTCATTGATGTCTTAAGAGATTCTTCAGGTTAATTTCACAGCCAATCTCATCAACGTTGAAGAAAGTGGACATATAAGTAGTAAAGAAAATACCATGATGATGGTGCCCTCCAAGGCTGAGCTGTAAGCACAAGCAGGATATGTAAATAGCATTTGCTTTCATAAACCTGGGATAATCTTTCTGAAATACACAGTGGAAAGATGGCAGCATGGCCACATATAATAAGAAAAAGACATATATTCTATATAGGCAGATAGATATAAAACTGAATTTACATATATACACATATGCATGTATATGGTATCTGATTTACATACAATATATGGACTTTTTTTTTTTTCTTTTGCCACAGTTCTGTCAAAGCTCTGCTATGGAGGGAATAATATTGCTTAGTTAACTGTTCATAATGTTACTAGTTCTAGAATGTTTAATATTCTATTTATCTGCTACTGCTACTATGTGACCGATAAAAGCATGATTGTCTATACATTAGTAAATTAAAAAAATTGGGTTTATTCCTAACTGAATGTGATGTAGATTATTTTGCTGCCACTATTCTATATAAGTAAAAACTTGATAGACCCGATAGACTGAGAGAACTATATAAAGTACTTGGGACTTGTAATTTTTATTTAACACTTTTATCTGTTCTTTCAGATAATTGTCAATTGCAATAAGGTGTCTAAGCAATGATGACCTGCCTTTAGTATTTCCAGATTTGTGAATTTGTAAAAGATGTTTAGCTTTTTAATAGGTTTTAAGTTTTCATACAACAGGAAAGCATTAAATACATACACTATCAAAGTCATTTTGTTCTTTGTTTTTTTGCAGACTTCTGAATCATAGTCTGACTCTGGTAGCAATCGTGTGTTTAGTAAGGATGCTGTAGTCTGGCTGTAAGAGCAAAGGGAAGAATCTGTGGATACTGGAGTGAACAGGCTGGTTATATGCCAGCTCCATATGCATGCATGAGTGTGTGTATTTTCCTGGTTAACGGGAAACTAGTGGTTCTAATTCCAGCCTCAATTAAAATAATCAATTAGATCATTAGAACAAAGGTATTGCTAGTAAATTACATTCATTAATGATTTTAGTGTGAGATAACACCTTCAATTGCAAGAAGTAAGTATAAGATCTCCAGTTTTTCTCTTTTCTAAGCAATTTCCTAGGCATCATTAAAAATAAAATAAAAGCAATAGGAAACATGATACTAATAGGCTCTGTTGGTCAAAGGAACAAGGCTGATACAAAGGGGAAGGTCAAGCAGAGCTTTATTTCCCATCAAGCATCAGAATCTTACTGTCCCTGAGACCAGGGTCTCTTTGTTCTGGCGAGAAAAGGACCACGCCCAACTTCTCAGGCCAGCTTTTATAGGCATCCCCCCAAATCACAAGCTGACTAGGATCCTGTTAGCACTGGAGCTGACCCATTCACATGGCTTGCCTGAGTTAATTTGCACCTCCATGGCCTCTCATCTGTGTGCAAGCACTGGGTATCCATCACCCACCCTTAGTTTGCATCCAAATACCTCCCCAGGGCACTCCCAGGAAGGGAGATTAAGGGGGTTACTGGTTGGGAGTCTCCCCCAACCTGGCTCACCTTTGTTTTCCAGGGGCCATTTGTCCATAACACTTGGAGCTGTTTTTATAAGTAAACAGGATGGGGGCTTGGATTCCAAAATTGGATCTTACAGATACCTACTTCTCCGCAAAAACTTCTATCAAAGCTAAGCATCTATTAGGTTTCCCAGTAGTACTGTGAATAAGAATGTTGTTCATAAAGGGCTAATTTCTCATCACATATATTGTTTCTGCTTACTTCTTTATTGGCATCCCATATATTTGTCATTGTGCAGTTTATTTTCCTATAACTGGAGAAAAGCACTGTATCATTTGTTTCACCTATTGTCAAAAGGAGTTCATTCTAACTTCTAGGTCAAGAACAAATCATTTTAGATTGTCTAAAAGATATCAGTATTCTTATCAGGATGCTGTTATCGAGGGAGAAATATTAATTAGTAATGCTGTATTGTGCTTGGCCTATTTCTAATTATGTCATCATTCATGAATGTTACTTTAGGAAGTAAATTCTCTCTTCTAAAAATGACTGAGCAAAAAGTCATAAATAGCAGAAATCCTGATATTTGCTTTTTTATTTTAATGTTCTTTCTTGAAGGAATTAAAAACAAAAAACAAAGCACCTCATCAAAAGAGTTCCTGGAAATTAAAGTTAGGGGCGCCTGGGTGGCTCAGTTGGTTAGGCGACTGCCTTCAGCTCAGGTCATGATCCCAGAGACCCGGGATCGAGCCCCACATCAGGTGCCCTGCTCAGCGGGAAGCCTGCTTCTCCCTCTCTCACTCCCCCTGCCTGTGTTCCCTCTCTGGCTGTGTTTCTCTCTGTCAAATAAATAAAGTCTTTAAAAAAAAAAAAAGAAATTAAAGTTAAATGTCTATTTCTCTTTGTGAATCTGATGGCTGAAATTTCCAGCATCTTTGTGGAATTTTGTACAAACTTTTTGACTATCTGTGGATGAACCATAGAACATATAAAAGTAAGTTTAAGCAGTAAAATAAAATCTATTGATTGCACTACTAATCCCAATTCATCAAATAAGCACTATTCTTTTTTTTTCCCCAAAATCTGTTTCCTCTCCAAAAAAGGGAAGAGATGGTTTAAATATATAAATATACCTCTCATTTTGGGCAACTGGAGGAGACAAAATTTTGTTTTCTTATAGAGTCAAATTACTGTGGTGTGGTTCAAATTCCTGGAGCATTCTAAAGATCTGTATCCTATGCTGGATTCTTTTCATCAACTCCTTCTCTCAATGCTTCCCCACACCCTATCACCTCCCCTTTAACCTGATTTCTTCCTGCTGCTACTATCTCTTCTCTCTTCTTCATTACAGATAATTTTTTTATTTATTTTTATTTTTTTAAAGATTTTATTTATTTATTTGACAGAGAGAAACATAGCTAGAGAGGGAACACAAGCAGGGTAAATGAGAGAAGGAGAGTACTGAGGAGGGAGCTCTGATGCAGGGCTTGATCCTGGGACCCGGGGATCATGTCCTGAGCTGAAGGCAGATACTTAAAACTGAGCCACCCAGGCACCCCACAGATAATTTTTTTTTAAATGAATAGATTTCTAAGCACATCTTCATTTTCTCAATCCCTCAATGCATTTGTCAGTTTTTCAATCTCCAAAGCAGATACTGAGATGGAGTTTGAGATGCAAGATATTAGAGATTAACACCTGTGAAAGGAAGGGATAACATACAAGATAGGGCAAAAGAGAAATTGAGCTGGGTACTGACTAGTCAAAATCTCAGCCAAGGCAGCAAGAAATATGGGAGGCATACGGATAATCAGAATATCCCACACTGGGCTGAAAACTGATGGACTCTGATCTGCAATCAGGTGCCGGTTGTCCCCAGAAACCCGGGCCTGGGGCCAGTGGCTCTCTGCAGCAGATTCCCATCTTGAAAGGATGGATGGGGAGAGGCTGTCTGCTGGCTAAACTGCCCTCAGAAATCTGGCAATTCTCCCTAAAACACCATTCGGCTATACCTTTTACAGTTTTCCAGCATAGCTTCTTTAGCAAAAGTCATCAATGACCACCTCTCTAAGAAACAGTTTTCAGCTTTATGTCATTTTACCTGTTTCAGGCACAATCATTGTATTCATCCTGGCCTGGCTATTTAAGCTCATCACAAGGGAGGCCTTAGTTTACATTGTTAAGGCCTGCTGTCCAAGACTGGTGCTTTTCTATATGTGTGACCCATGAAGCAGAAATATTTATATTATACCAGGCATTTTTTCCTCAATCAAAATGGTGGATTTTTTTTTCTTTTGTCTTGCTTCTTTAAATTTCTAAACTGTATAGTCCATGGAGGAAAAAAATTAGCCATTCTGTACAGAATGTAGCTAAGGGAACAATGCTTGTAGCAATTATACCACAATCAACAGAAATATTCTGCAAACCCTGATTTGCAGTAAACTCTTGGTTTCAATTTAGTGACATTCCTTGCATTGTTCATTTGGCAGCTTTTATTGAACTATTAGAAGAATTTCAGGGAAAAATGGCTCTGTCAAATATTTTAGCAATCATGGGCCTTGCTCCTGATTTGTTATTGCCTTGTTTACTTAGTCAAGATTGATGCAGAATACCTAGTTTCATGGATAATGCTTATTGATAAACACAATCATCCCATTAAACATTGCTTCATAAAGTAGAGGAACCAAAATACATGAGCAATATCCCAGCATCAGATTAAGTCTAACCTCATAATAGCCTGGAATAAAGGAGATCATAATAATTATTGCTACCTACAGAGTGTCTAATATGTAAAAAGCACATGCTTTGTGCATTACATATGCAATTCACTCCTCAAAATAACAAGATGGATGCTATAATTCTCATTTTCTAAGATGAGACAATTGAGACCTAAAGAGGCTTTTGTTCTGTTTTGTTTTGTTGTTTTTAAATGCCTTGTAAGGCAGAGTCAAGAATTAAACTCAAAACCACTGTGATCTGATACCTTTAACAACTCTTAACTCACTTGAAAACCAAGAAGTTGCTTATTGTCACCTCCCATTTGCACCCCTCCCTCCTGTGTTATACATTCTGCACTCTCCTGGATAGCTTGTGAAAGTTAGATGTTGGAACCTATTGCTCTTTTGCCTCCATACTCACAGACTCCCTTTCTCCCTGTGCCCCATGCTCTCTTTCCCTCACTATGCATCCTACTTATCCTTCCGAGTCAGCTTCCATATTCCTTGCTCAGGGACAGAATAACCAACCTCCTGGGAATGGCTGAGATCCTCTGTATTCACATGGGCAATACCCCTGTCAGTCCCTTTATAGCGCTTACCTCACACACTTAGTGTTCTTTCAATTAATTTGAATTACTAAAAGATATATATGTTCTAGGTTAAAACTGAAGTGTTAATGAAAAACTTAATCAAAACCCAAAAGTTCCTCCTCCCCTTCCTGATTTGATATTAGTAAAAGTTAGCTTTTTTAATACTTTTATTTTCCTTAAATCAAAGGTATACCTGCATATTTAGAGGCTATTTTTAAAAAAGTGGGATGATTATATATAGATAGGTATATGTATATGTGTATATATAAATGAATATACTACTTTGTATTTTATCATACTTTATAATATTTTATGGATTCCCTTCCTAGTTTATATCTATCTAGAGACATCTATATCTGTAGCTATAATTATATCTTATTTCCATTTTATTTTAAAGCTTGAATATGCCAATATTAATCATCCTACTATTGTTAGGAATTTAGGTTATCTCTAATTTATTGCTTTATCATATACCCTTGTGTAAATGACTTTATTTACTGTTTCTCATATATTTTGAGTGAACTTCTACATATAGAAATGTTGAGTAAAGGGGTGGGCCCACATTTTATTTGAATATGTACTGCCAGAATTTATTCCAGAACTATTATTTTAATTAAACCCCACCAAGAACATAAAAGAGTACCCCAAATCTCCCATACATGCCATCATATCCCTGTTATCATTGGGAGATTTCAGTCCCTTCATTTTTCTTACTTTAAAGGGAGCAAAGCATTGTATTTCATGATTGTAATGCTGTTTCTCTGATTATTTGTATGGCTCTTTTTTAGAAAATCAACTTTATTTTTTAGAAAAGTTTTAGATTCACAGCAGACTTGAGTGGAAAGGACAGAGATTTAATGTATAAGACCCTCATCCATGCATAGACTCCTCCACTATCAACATCCCTCACCACAGTGGTACATTTGTTACAGCTGATGACCCTACAATAACACATCATTATATCCAGAGTTTATAGTTTACATTAGGGTTCACTGTTGATGTCATGCATTCTAAAAGTTCAGACAGATAAATAATGGTATATATCCGCCATTATAGTATTATGTATAGTAGCTTCAATGTCCCCAGGTTTCTTGTATTCCTCTGTTCAACCCTCCTCCCATCCATCCCTGGCAACCACTGATCTATTTACTGTCTCTATAGTTTTGCTTTTCCAGATGTCATATAGTTGGAGTCCTGAAGTATGTAGACTTTTCAGAATGGCTTCTTTCACTTAATAGTATACATTGAAGTTTCAGTCATGTTTTTTCATGACTTTATATCATTTGTCTTTAGCACTAAATAATATTTCATTGTCTGATTAGACCACAGTTTTTTTGTTTGTTTTTTAAAGATTTTATTTATTTGACAGAGAGAAACATAGCCAGAGAGGGAACACAAGCAGGGGGAGTGAGAGAGGGAGAAGCAGGCTTCCTGCTGAGCAGGGAGCCCGATGTGGGACTCGATCCCGGATTTCCAGGATCATGACCTGAGCCGAAGGCAGTCGCTTAACCAACTGAGCCACCCAGGCGCCCCATGGTTAGACCACAGTTTATCCATTCACCTACTGAGGGACATCTTGGTTGCTTCCAAGTTTTGACAATTATGGATAAAGCTGCTATAAACATCTACAAAGTTGCTATAAACTTCTGCATCTAGGTTTTCATGTGGACATAAGTTTTCAACTCCTTTGGGTAAACACCAGGTTGCATGATAGCTGAATCATATAGTAAGAGAATGTTTAGTTTTGTAAGAAAGTACCTAAATGTCCTCCAAAGAGGTTGTACCATTTTGCATTCCCACCAGCAATAAATGAGGGTTCCTGTTGCTAACGTCATCACCTGCATTTGATGTCAATGTTCCCAGTTTTGACCATTCTGCTAGGTGTGTAGTGTTATCTTATTATTGTTTTAATTTGCATTTCCCTGACAACATATCTTTTTATATGCTTATTTACCATCCGTATATATTCTTTGGTAAGATGTCTAGTCAAGTCTTTAGCCCATTTTTAATCAGGTTTCTCTTTTTTTCCTAGTTGAGTTTTAAGTGTTCTTTGTATGTATTTTGTATAGAAGATGTATCTTTTGCAATTATTTTATCCCAGTATATGGCTTGTCTTCTCATTCTCTTGACAATGTCTTTCACAGACAGAAGTTTTTAATATTAATGATATTCAGTTTACCAATTATATCTTTCATGGATCATGCTTTTGGTATTGTAACTAAAAAGTTGCCTCTATTACCAAGGTCATCTAGGTTACCTCCTTTGTTATATTCCAGGAGTTTTATAGTTTTGCATTTTAAATTTAGGTCTATGATCCATTTTGAGTTAATATTTGTAAAAGCTGTGTATTCATTCATTTTTTTGTACATGAATATCCATTAATTCCTACACAAATTTGTTCAAAAACCATCTTTGCCCCAATTGCCTTTTCTCTTTTGTGAAAGATCAGTTGATTCTATTTATGGGATCTATTTTTGGGCTGTATATTCTAGTCCATTAATTTATTTGTTCTTTCATCAAGACCATACTTATCTGGATTACTGTATCTTTGCAATAAATCTTGAAGTCAGGGGGTATCACTCTCTGCCTTTGTTCTCCTTCAATGTTACCTTGCCATTGTGGGACTTGGCCTCTGTTTAAACTTTAGAATCAGTCTGTTGATATCCATGAAATAACTTAGTGGGATTTTGATTGGGATTACATTAAATCTGTAGATAGATTTGCAAAAAACTAATCTTGGCAATATTGAATCTTCCTATTCATGAACATGGAATGTTTCTCCACTTATTTAATTTTTTTTTATTTTGTTCATCAGACTTTTAGTTTTCCTTATATCTTGTACATATTTTGTTAGATTTCTGGCTAAGTGTTTAATTTTTAGGGGTTCTAATAAAAATGGCATTAGGTTTTTAATTTCAAAATCAATTTTTCATATTATTATGTATTTGATTTTACTTCAGGTATTCTTTTCTCTTTCAAACCATGGGTCCTGACTTTTAATTGGGAATATATGATTGTTGCAAACATCTGCCCAGTTGGTTCTTTCTACCCTCATCTCTGAATTGTACTTTTCTCTCTAATATTACACTGGTATTTTTTTTTAAGGTTTTATTTATTTATTTGACAGAGAGAAACACAGCTAGGGAAGGAACATAAGCAAGAGGAGTGAGAGAGGGAGAAGCAGACTTCCCATTGAGCAAGGAACCTGATGCAGGGCTTGATCCCAGGACCCTGAGGTCATGACTTGGGCCGAAGGCAGATGCTTAATGACTGAGCCACCCCGGCTCCTCTACACTGGTATCTTTATCTAAAAAGTAGAAGCAGATTTATAGAAGAGCCAATGAAAAGTAAGCTTCAAGACTCCTAGTCACAAGATCTCTTTTCAACCCTGTTCCTAATTTGTATTTAAAGTTTATGGGGTGACTTGGTGGCTCAGTCAGTTAAGCATCTGCCTTCAGCTCAGGTCATGATCCTGGAGTCTTGGGATCGAGCCTGCCCTGCATCAGGCTCCTTGATCAGTGGGGAGATTGCTTCTTCCTATGCCTACTGCTCCCCCTGCTTGCTCTCTCTCTGATAGATGAATAAATAAAATCTTCAAATAAAATAAAGCTTAATTTTTTCTCTTGAGGCCTTGTCCCTCAAATTGTATAAGCCTTAGGCTCTACCTATATCCTCCACCTTACCAACCCCCATCCATCTTGATCTCTCTTTCGCACTGGATTCTGTTGATTTCCTCTTCCTTGCTGAGGCTTCTGATACTTTTTAGTTTCCTGTAATCTAGTAGTTTCCTGTAAATTGTTTTCTGATTTAGTCAGTCTTAGTGCTCCATTTGAAAAGTTCAGACAGTTCAAAAATGAAATATTGTTTAGTATAATTCCTCATCATTACCAACATGCTTGTGGTGGTGATTGGCCCTGATAATCATTTAAGAAAACAAAAAAAAAGAATTTTTTATTCATTTAGTATCTCTTTATTTTTAGTTATTGAGCTTATTAATTCCTTCCTTTCTTTGACTCTCATATTAATTTGCTATAACCCATCATTTATCTATTGTTCTGCACTTGTTTTCTGTGTCAGTGTCACTTTTGCCTGCTTAACTCCACAATAATTCAGCTGACAGCTACTAGAGGAGTTTTTACTTAATAGCTACTTTCAGGTATTTGTTTCCATATTTAAGAGCTTTTTTTTAAAGATTTTATTTATTTATTTGACAGAGAGAGAGAGATCACAAATAGGCAAAGAGGCAGGCAGAGAAAGAGAGGGAAGTAGGCTCCCTGCTGAGCAGAGAGCCCTATGTGGGGATGTGGGATATTTTACCTATCAAACCAAATTCAAACTCTATAGCCTAATTCTGGTATATAATCCTCTTTTGTCTAACAATATAAAAATCTCCACTTCAGTTTCCGTGTCAAATTTCATCTCCATTACTTTAAATTGAACTTTTCCAACCTCTACGTACTACTGTCATTTTGCTCTGGAAAATTCCTTTTTGTGCTCAGCATTCTACAAAACTTAGTCAATTCACTGGCCTCTACCACTAAATGCCAGTAGTGCTCTCCCCAGTCACGTTTCAACAACTAAATGTGTCTGTAGACATTGCCAAATCGTCCCAGGGAAGACAATCTCCCCCTGTTAATAACATACTTACCAGACACTTCATATTTAAAAATAGACTGCTAGTTTCCCTTATTTTGATATTTATTTGTCCAATTATTTTTTTTGTATTTAAGCTATTTATTCTGTTATACTCCTGTAGTTTTTTATGCACTTTATACATCTTTACTTAAGATGAAATCCAAGAAGAAACTTTGAATGAAAAATTTCATTCACACTTGATTACTGACTAGTCAACACTATCAAAAGAGAAGATATTTAGAATGAAGAAACTGTTTAAATTACTTATTTCTGTCTTTCAATAAGTGGAATAATCTAGTATGTAAGATGTATTTTTAAAACATAATGAAAGAGCAGAAATAATCGGCCCTTAGCAGTGATATGTAATGAAGTTGAACTTATACTATTGGAGCATTATTTAATTCCTTAATTTTATAGTGATAACATGAATTTTCCCAGAAAGAAGGATTACTTTTCTTTTTTTATAAATGATTCATCTTTTCATTTTGTAAGATAGTTTGAATTTAGTTTACTATAATTGGGTCCAATTATAAAGGGGGAGTAAAATGTTTCTGATACTTATTTTTATTAATAGAGAACAATAGTCAAAACTATATTATGGGAATAGGAGGTTGCTCAAACATACTTAGTCTATTTAAAGCCTAATTATGTGTTGAATAGAAATCTTTAAAATATGTTTGGCTATTAAGAGTGGCTTCTTATTTTTAGATTTGAAGTAAATAATTCTTGTTAAACAAATGGAATATATTCATACAATACATAAATACATATGCATGTGTGTATATGTATAAATATGTACCATGCACACATCATTAATCATACTGGATCTAATTATTTATAAAAAGATGTATTCCCTTTGTTCTTTCCTATCAGATATTAAATACATATGAAAATCAAATTTTTTGAACATTTCCCAAATTGTGTTGAGCTGCCCCATGCATGTATATGAATTTCTATGTGTTCAGCATATGACACACAGACTGCCAATTTGAGCATTAGGAAAAATGCAACGAATTTTCCATTAAGTGTGCTCCCTCAGTGAACACCCTCTGTTTTTCTGGCAGGACCCAGCAGGATCTGAAAAATAAGCAGTGCATTGGGAACAATAATGAATATTTATGCTTTATGGAATCCTTTTACATTCATTTTCCATCTGCACTGCTAGACCCCCAAATACTAAAATAGTAGAGGGGGTAAGGAGAATAGTGTTGTAATTCCTTGGATTAGTGATAAGGAAACATCAGTGAGACTGTGAACCAACTGGTACCTAGGCTACATGGAGGCACAAATGATGCAAACTAAAACATATTAGTCATTTGCATTTCTATTTAACACCTCTGCATTATGTGATTTTTATAAAATGAGCTTTGAGTTTATAAAATTGTGAAAGAATAGATATCAGAATACACAAATATCATTTCACAAACAAGAAAAAGTTATTACTAAAAATGTGAAAGGAGATAAGAAGGGTCAAGAGAGGATATATTGTGGAAAATAATGGTGTAAGAAAGAAAACAAGATATTCTTCAGGTATAGTTTTAACCATTAATATGTTAATTCCATAGACTTAAGGGGAAAAACAAAAACAAAAGCAAAACAAGAGTGAAAAACTGTGGATTGGGCGCCTGGGTGGCTCAGTGGATTAAAGCCTCTGTCTTTGGCTCAGGTCATGATCTCGGGTCCTGGGATCCAGGCCTGCATCAGGCTCTCTGCTCAGTGGGGAGCCTGCTTCCTCCTCTCTCTCTGCCTGCCTCTCTGCCTACTTCTGATCTCTCTCTGTCAAATAAATAAATAAAATCTTTTTTTTAGAAAAGAGTATACTCTAAAAAAAAAAAAAAACACAAAAAACAAAACAAAACAAAAAACTGAGGATGAATTCATGTTGACTTAAAATAATTTACAAGGACAAACCCAACTTGCATTTTGGCTAGTGAGTCTCTTTTAATTAAATACTCTACTTCATTTTACTTCAAGGGGCTTGCTGATGAAAGTGTTTATGGCAGTTTCCTGCTTGAAGTCTCAGTGATCTACATTTGGTAGTGAATGCTAGTAGATTGTGCTTCTAAATAACCATTCCCAGCCATGGACAAAAGAGTACAAAACATCTGGATGAAGGTTGGAAACATTTTTCCTGACAACCTTGTGTTTTATAAAATCCAGAGGATAGATGTTCACTCTGAAAATAAATACAGGGATACCACATTTTATTGTGCTTTACAGTAGTGCCCTTATCAAATACTGTGCTCTTGATAAGGTCAAGGTTTGTGGCAACCCTCTGTGGAGCATTTTGGTGCATTTTTCCACAAGCATTTACTCACTTTATGTTTGTGTCACATTTAGGTAATTCTCTCACTATTTCAAACTTTTTAAATTTTTTTTTTTTTTATGGTGACCTATGATGTTATACTGTGTGTGTCCTGACTGCTCCAGCAACCAGACATTCCTCAGTCTCTTTTCTTCTCCTCAGGCCTCCCTATTTCCTGAGACACAACAATATTGAAATTAGATCAATTAATAACTAGACAGTGCCCTCTAAGTGTTCAAGTGAAAGGAAAACTCATGCATCTTACTAATGTGGAGCTGAAGAAGAAAAAAATAAGTTGCTAAGTTGGTTCCTGAGCTTTTAAGGAAAGAAGTCATCTCCATAACATAAGAATATAGAGCAAAGCATCACATGCTGGTGTAGAAGCTGTAGCAACTTATTCAGAAAACCTAGTTCTGAGGCACCTGGGTGGCTCAGTCATTAAGCGGCTGCCTTCAGCTCAGGTCATGATCCCAGAGTCCCAGGTTCAAGCCGCACATTGGGCTCCCTGCTTGGCAGGAAGTCTGCTTCTCCCTCTCTCTCTCTCCCCCTGCTGGTGTTCCCTCTCTAGCTGTGTTTTTCTCTGTCAAATAAATAAATAAAATCTTAAAAAAAAATAAAAGAAAACCTAGTTCTGATAATTCATGAAAGTAGCTACACTAACAACAGATTTTCAGTGTGGATGAAACAGTCTTATAGCAAAGAAGGATGCCATCTAGGAATTTCATAG